>VSMD01016171.1:0-36134 GCA_008750895.1 Mirza zaza
CACTGTGCCCATGCCTGCCTTTCTTCCTCATCTGCACTCACCCTCTCGGCTGGGAGCCCCTGGCGAAGCTATGAGGAGAGCTTGGTTCCTCCCCTAACCTGGAGAGATTCGGATGCTGAAGGCTGCTTTTCTCGAGTCTGGCAAACACAGGCCAGTATCCTGTTAGCCTTTTTACTTGGTGCTTAGCCAAAGCAAATGGCCACAAGAAGAAGGAAAACTGCACAAAGATGCTCATCACAGCACTGCTCGGCGTGGAGAAAGGCAGGCTGCACCCGGACGCCCTGCAGTACAGGGAGAGTCGGGCCTGCGGAGCTGGTCGCAGGGCTGGCTTCAGGCAGGGACCCAAACTTGGTTTAATGCTCTGGCATCTGTCTTGAAATTCTCAATTTTATCTTTGCACTTGTGTCTTGTAGGTGAGCTTCAATGGGACAACGCAACATGCACGTGAGCAGAGGAGGAAGTCAGAAGAAAGGAGCAAGTTTTATATTTTAGTGCCATTCATGGTCCTGTTTTCCTGAGTTTTGAACAAGGGACCTGCATTTGGCCATGGGTCCCACAAATTGTGTGTAGCAGTGAAAAGGGCACTGACCCAGGAGCCAGGAGAGCCTGGTTCAAGGCTACCCTGGTCCAGGCCTCAGTTTCCCCACCTGTAGATGAAGAGTGGCCTTGATGGTCCACAAAGGCCCACTGAGCTGTGTGATTTTATGAACATTCTACAGTCATTAAAAATGGAAAATATGTGGAATCCATCCGTACGCAGAAAAGTCAGTACCTAGAAAAAACTACAATGAGAAAAACAGAGCAAGCAGGTCCCCTGATCCCAGCCATGCCACCTAACAGCTGACTGGCAGAGGTGGGGAGAGAACTCGGTGAGGTAAGTAGCAGGGTTGACTGCCTCCTAAGTTCTCTGTTTTCCTCTAAGCTATGTGAGTTCATGGCGGGAAGAAGCCGTGCTGAGTCTACTTGATGGTGCCGGGACCTGGGATGGTGGGTTCCAGGTGGGCGGGCAGGTGTGGCCAGAGGAGGGCAAGGTTTTCAGCTTCCGTGAGACCCAACTCTCTTCTCTCTTCCCCCTTTCTTCCCGATGCCTCCTTCCTTCTCCCCCTGCTACCTCACCCCCCAACACCGGCTGTGACCCAAGTGGGGGGAGAGGGCAAGGCAGGGCAGAAAGGAGGGGCCTCCCCTGCTGGCTCTGCAGGGCAGCTGGCATGGAGGGAGGATGGCTTGGTGGCACCTCTGAGGCCCTTTCAGCGTGATTCCAAGCTCCATGACATCTGAGGTGCGTGCAGCCCCAGAGGCAGCGATCCCCCTATTTCAGCCGCCAGGAGCCAGAGTGGAGGGAGATCAGAGGAGCGGCACGAGGAGGGAGGCAGGTGGGAGGGCTGTGAAAGGGGAACAGGTGGGAGAGGGAAGGTGAGTCAGCAGGAGCTGAGTGAGCAGGAGTTTGCATCTGTGTGCTGGGCATTCAGCACCGCGGCCCTTCCCCCAGTGCCACCGGTGTGCGGTGTGTGCCTTTGGCAGTCCAGAAAGTCCTGGCTTTGGGCTCCTGTCAAACGTGCCTTTCCTGTGCCCCACAGGTCGCCTTGCATGTGACCAGAGAGACAAGGCTCTTCCTAAAGGAGCAATTGCACACGTGTCTGAACAAGTGACAAACTGGTGATGAAGAAGATTCTTAAGAGGGACCCTGAAATGTCCTGTTACTCTGGACAGGGGTCCTTTTGGGGGACCCATGTGTACCCCTTCCCACCCCGTGCCTTGGCTGGGCATCCTCTAAGATGTGTTCCAGGTTGAAGGTTCCAAGTCCAAGAGTGCTTGAGCCTAAGTCCTCTGCAGTTACTGCCTGGACGGACGTCCAAGGTGCCAGGGCGTCCGGAGGACGAGAACTAGCAAGAGAGGATGGGCGTGGGGAGGGGACGGCCCTCCCTCATGAGGCACTGGCGACTGGGGGCGTGGGTGAGACACCAGGGGCAGACTGGCAGCTGAGTTCTTTCCTTGCTGAGTGGCCCCCTGCAGGCTCTTGGAGGTCCCTGCAGGTCACAGGTGCACTCTGGGTCATCCCGGCAGGGGAGGGGCGAGCCCTGCCTGGGGGCGGATGGCAGTGAGGGAGAGGCTGCCCAGCCTCTGAAGCCCTCACCTCCATTCAAACCAGTCCCTTAGTTCTCTGGGCCTCCACGTGCTCATCAGTAAATGCCATAACCTTTGTCCCGTTTTCCTCTAGGCGTGTGGTGAGAGTTCAGTGACATAAAGGATGTCAAAGGTATTATGCAAATGAGAGACATTGTGAGTTATCTGTGGAGGGACTCGGCTCCCAGCCTAGTCTGTTTCTCCAGGAAAGAGGTCTCAGGTTCCCGTGTTAAAGTGCGCAGGATGCGCAGTGTTTTACCCAACTGGCAGTGCTGGCAAAATGTGGCCATTCACAAGGCAGCCCACGGCACTCCACAGTGCGCAAGCTTGCCTGCTGCTTCACTGTGTACACTGAGGTAGCTGGTACCTGTGCAGAGATGATTCCTGAGACCATGGAGGGTCTGCTTTCTTTCAACCTGATAGGTAGGGGCACGACCGGCATGCAGAATAGCAGGAAGGATCACTCAAACTCAAAGTCTCTGTGATAGGTTACCAAGTATGGCCACAGTTCCCTCCTGGGGTATAATTCCTTTGCAACGTGACTTTACCATTCTCCCAAGAATGTAGTCCCGTTTCCCATTCTTTGAATCTGGGCTGGCCTCCTGACCTGAACTGGGCAATAGAATGCAGAGGAAGTGATGCCGTCCAAGTCCAAGGCTAGGCCTCCGGACACCTTACACCTCCTAGCTTTGCCCTCTTAGGTTGCTGCCATGAGTCACCATGAAGGAACTGGACGTAGGCTATTGTAGGAAGAAGCGCCCAGGAGGGGAACCAAAGCCCCCAGAAGACAGCCAGGCCAATGCTGACGTGCGGACGCGGCCATCTGGGTCGTCCAGCCCAGCTGACATTCTAGCTGTGGAGCGAGCCCAGGAGAAATCAGACAAACACTCCCAGTGCAGAGACCTGAGAAAGAACAAGTCGTCGCTGTCTAAATCAGAGAGGGAAGAGACTTACCCAAGGTCCCACAGCGAGCAGAGACCAAGCCTGGACTGTGACCACGTTCCCTTGTTAAACTAGAGCCCTGCCCACCACATCCTGCAGCCAACTTCGTCAGCTAGTGTGTGCGTGGGGGTGTGACTCGGCTGGGCCCGTCCCACTTCCACCCGAGTTGACGCAGGGCTCGGATGGTTAATCCCATTCTGCAGATGATGAAACTGAGACCGACAACTGCCCAGCGACTTGCTGACTATTGCACAGCCCCCTAAGTAGCGAGCTGGGACCCAAACCCAGGTTCTCTGATGCCAACTCTGGGTCCTTCTGTTGACTCAAGGAAGGAAGATGGTGGGTGAAAAAGTTCCCTCCAAGAGTCGTCTCTCAGAAAGGGCACACACAGATACACATACTACACACAGGCACACACAGATATACACAGACACACCTATACACAAGCACACACAGGCACACACAGACACACATACTACACACAGGCACACACAGATATACACAGACACACCTATACACAAGCACACACAGGCACACATACTACACACAGGCACACACAGATATACACAGACACACCTATACACAAGCACACACAGGCACACACAGACATACATACTACACACAAGCACACACAGCCACACACATACTGCACACAGGCACACTCAGAGACACACAAACACACAGAGACACACGTATACTACATGCAGGCACACAGAGATACACATATACTATATACAAATACACACATGCTACACACAGGGACATATGGACACATACATGCTTTCTCTCTCTCTCTCTTTCTCCTTTCCAACTCTCCATCTTCAACCAGTCTACCCTACTGGACCATATACTTTATTAAAAATATATAATTACAAACTCCATTGTCAATCTGGCTGGGCCTGGGAGCCCAGAGGGGCTGCAGGAAGGGACAGGGCCTCATCCTGGCCCTCGGGGTCCCAACTCTCCACCCAAGCCTAACACTGTCCAAGGGCCAAGGTGGCTGGCTTTGAGGTCCTCAAGGGGCCAGCCGGCTGGGCAGGGGAAGGGCTAGGCTTGCCGGGTGGGGAGGGGTGGGGTGCACAGAGAGGGGCTGCATCTCCTTGTCCTGCAGGTAGAAATGGCAGAAGGTGAATTTGGTGTCTCCGTCTCTCTCCATTTATAGATATTTACAAAAGAAAGTCATGAGCAACAGGCCACAGTCATGCAAAAGAAACGCACCCCCCTCCCTCCCCCAAACTAAGCCCCTGCCCACCCTAGAACCCCAAGATGCCCCCCAGCAGTCCAGCCGCCTTCCCCGAGTTCTGAGAATAAAGGGGGAGCGTCCTTGAAGAGTCGGTGGGGAAAGGGTGGTGGGTCTGGGGCAGAGCCGCCCTGGGGAGGTGCTGGGGAACCAGGCTGACCCGCCGGAGGGACCGTGGGCCCTTCCCGGCCTGAGCTCTGGAGTCCGCAGGAAGGGGTCTCCCAGTCTTTGACGGCCCCACCTTCCCCTGGAAGGTCCACGGAGCCAGGGTCAGCTCTGTCCTGAGTGTGCGAGGGGGGTCCCGGTGCCCACCCCCCAGCAGAGGCTCGAGTGGGCAGCGGTGCGGGCTGGGCCTGGAGGTCAGATGGCGGACTCCCTGCGGTAGGAGATGTTGTCCAGCGGGAGGGTGGACTGCATGCGCTCCAGATCCAGGTGGCTGCCAAACTCGAGCATTCGGATGATGCCCGCCTCCTCCTTGGAGCCCGCCTCCAGGCCCAGGCCCGCGGCCACAGCGGCGGCGGCTGCCGCCTCCTCCTCCATCTCCTCTTCCTCCTGGCTCATGAGGGCCAGCTCGTTCTCGTAGCAGAAGGCACTGGGCGGGGGCGGTGGGGCGGGCAGCACGGTGATCTTGCTCTCCTGCAGCTCCCGGGCGGAGCAGCAGGGCGTGCCTGCCACCTCGTAGGTCTTGTGGAAGCGAGAGTAGTCCACCTTGTAGTGGCTCTTCTCCTCGAAGACCACGGGCTCGAAGCGGTGGCCCCACAGGATCTCGCTGGCCAGGTAGGAGCTGCGGGCCTGGGTGGTCATGGCCGTGGCCTCCACCATGCCCTCAAGGATGACCACGATCTCGAAGTCCTCCGACTCCAGCTCCTCCTTGCCCATGCCGTAGAGCGGGCTGTCCTCGTCGATCTCGTGGACGATGATGATGGGCGACACCAGGAAGATGCGGTCCAGGCCGATGTCGTAGCCCACGTTGAGGTCCCGCTGGTCCAGCGGCAGGTACTCGCCCTCCTGGGTCATGTAGGGCTTGATGAGCTGGGCCCGCACGTGGGCCTCCACGATGTGGCTCTTGCGCAGGTTGCCCACGCGCCACATGAGGCAGAGCTTGCCGTCGCGCACCGAGATGACGGCGTGGTGGCTGAACAGCAGCGTCTGTGCCCGCTTCTTGGGCCTCGCCATCTTGGCCATGATGGTGCCAATCATGAAGGAGTCGATGACGCAGCCCACGATGGACTGGACCACCACCGCGATGACCGCCAGCGGGCACTCCTCCGTCACGCACCGGAACCCGTAGCCGATGGTGGTCTGCGTCTCCACCGAGAACAGGAAGGCGCCCAGAAAGCCGTTCACGTGCATGATGCAGGGCTTGGGTGCGGCGGGGGCTGCCCCACCACTGCCCGCCGGGCCCCCCGCCGAGGGCACCGCCGGGCTGCCCTCCAGGTCGCCGTGGAAGAAGGCGATACACCAGAAGAGAAGGCCAAAAAAGAGCCAGGAGACAAGGAAGGCCGCGGAAAAGATCATGAGCATGTAGCGCCAGCGCGTGTCCACGCAGGTGGTGAAGATGTCCGCCATGTAGCGCTGCGACTTGTTGCTCAGGTTGGCGAAGTAGACGTTGCATTGGCCGTTCTTCTTGACGAAGCGGTTGCGGCGCTTCCGCCGCGGCACGTGGGCCTGCCCGTTGCGGCTGTGCCCGTGCATGTCCTGAGGCCGGCGTGGTCACCTGGGAAGATGCAGGGCCTGGGGAGGAGAAGCCGGATAGGTGAGGCACAGGGGAGCCAGGGGCTGACACGAGGGAGCCCAGGCTCAGCCACAGACACCCGGAAGGGGAAGAGACTGGACTAGAACCCAAGACTTCCCCAGCCCCGGCAGGCAGAATGTGACTGTTGGGGCAGTTCTGATGACGGGGCCTGAGCCAGTGTCCCCAGACTGGCCCCGCTCTGGGATTGGGGCTGGCTGACCAGGAAGCTAAGGCCATTAAAGTCCAGGTTCTAGTCTCTGTCCCTCAATGCTGCCCCTCCAACCCTCCTTTTCCCACTGTCCTGGAAGCTTCCTGATGCCCATCTTGGCTCCACCTCCCCCCACCCATTCTGCCTGCCCTGAGCACAGGGAGCCGAGACAATCCGGCCCTGCTAACCTCCCTGGGTTCCACCTCTTGGGGGTGGGCATCCTCTTGTGCCGTCCAGTGCAGCAGCCGCTGGCCTGTGGCTCTTTACAGCGAATTAAAGTTAGACAGAAGTTGGACTGCAGTTCCCCACTTGCACATGCCACGTTTCAAGTGCTCAGGAGGCACATGTGGCTAATGGCCACCATCCTGGACAGACAAGATACGGCAGGTGTTTCCATCACTGCAGAGAGTTCTTCTGGACAGCTCTGGGACCCGCAGCCCCACCTTGGTCTGAGCTCCTCTTTTAGACTCTTCCCTCCCAGCTTGGAGTCCCTGAGCCCCAGATGCTGGCCTGTCCTGGCCCCCACACTTGTTGGGAGTGGTGGTGGGTGGAGAACACAGTGTGGCAGTCAGGAGGGAGGAGGGGGAGCCCTGAGCTTTGACCCCTGTGTAGGCATCGCTACTCCCATGTCACAGGTGGCTCAGAGAGGGAAAGCGACCTGTCCAGGGCCACACAGCTGGCAGGGGACCCAGACTCAAATAGCATCAGCATTAATGAGTAGAGGTGTGTAGACCAGGAGTGAGAGAGGCAGATGCACCTACTACCTAGCTGGGCTGCCCTCTCTGAGCCTCAATATCCTCATTTGTAAAATGGGACTCAAATCTCCCCACCCGCCACAGGACGAAGAGATAGTAGCTGCTCCCTTTGAGCCAGCTGCCCCCTGCTTCCCTCCCGCTTCACGTCCCAGGAGCTGGTGAGAGGCTGGATTTGACTGTTAGCATCCCCAGCTGTCCCAGCGGAGGAGCCCCCTCTCCCCATCTGGTGGTGGGATGCACCAGCTGGGCCCATGGAGGGCAGACCCTCTTCCCTTCCCTGCCACCAGGTCCCCAGGGAGAGAGACAGTGCTGCCCCGGCCCCGCCCCGGCCCTGGCAGCTGGCAGGGCCAGGACCCGGCCTGGGTTCCTGATAACATTTTGGCCCAGAATTATATAAGGCTGGAAGTTTCTATTTTCTGTTCTATTCTTCTTCCTGATCTAATTGTGCATCTGTGGCAATGTTTATACACTTCTCCGGTTCAGGACAACTCGGTTGCTGCAGCAACCGGTGCGCGCCAACGCTATAATTTAGAGATCAACAGCTTCAGAGCCTGCCTCTTCCCCAAAGAAACTCCCTCTCCCAGCCCAGGGGGTGAACCCTGCCCCCCTCCTCCCCCGCGGCCACCCCCCTCCCTGACTCCCGGTTCTTCTCCCAGCTCCCCTGCAAAGAAGCGCCCTGGTCCCCATTGTCCCGGGTTGGAGTCCCAGATCCACCGTGTGACTTGAGTTGACTTCTCTGAACCTCAGTTTCCTCACTTCGAAAGTGGGAGGAGTGAGCTCCTTACTCTGAAGACCCGCCAGGCCATGTGGGCGTGGCCTCTCGTGCAATGCTGGCCCTCCAGAGCTGGGAGTCCCCACCTTCCCTGCCACCTCCCCCAGAGTCCCAGCATCGGGGCTCCAGGTGTAGCCCTGAGGGGGTTGGGGACCAGGTACGCCCTCTGGTTGGCAGAGAGTTTTCTAAGAGGTCCTTCCCCCTCTGCTCTGTCCCACTGCCTTGAATGTCCCCATCAGCATGTAGACTGTCGGAGCAGGAGGAATGTCAGACCACCAAGCTCAAGACCCTCGTGTGAGGCCAGGGAAGTCCAGAGATGGGAAGGACATGCTAAGGGTCCCCGAGCGGGGCTGTCAGGCCAGCCCTGAGCAAGGCCTCCTCACGCCCACCCCTGAGCTCCTCATACACTTCCTCCCTGGAGAGGGATGGGGTGGGTTTGGGGACAAGGGAAGAGAGGGCACCAACCCAGCCCCAATAGGCCCTGGACCACCATCTGCAGGTGTCCAGGAAAGAGGCAGAGGGGACAAGAAGTGGCAGCCTGGGCCTCTGGTAGCTAAGGACATTAAGCTGCAGAGACGGTGGGGGCCTCGCCCAAGGCCAAAAGCAAACCCAGGGTTCGGGGGCCCCTGATTCTCTGCACGGCGGGGCTGGTGGGTTCACTGGTGTTGCACAAGAGGCTGTTCGTGGGGCTCCCACCTTGTAAGAGGGGGTGCCTGGGGGTGAGGGGCTGAGGGAGCTCGTCCCCCCATGCCGTAGATATGGGGCCTCCCCTGGCCCAGCACTGCCCGCTACTCCCCATTTGTGAGGGGGGTGGGACACTCAGCCAAGCCACGTGGCCCAGGGAAGCCCCAGCCCCGGCTTCAACCCTCACCCCCAGCTGCTGTCCTTCCATCACCCCGGCCCCAACAGCCATCAGCCCCCAAAGTATAGTCCAAGGGGGCACCCCTGCCCACCCCCACAGGCCACAGCAGGTTTCCTGGGCCCCCGCCATCTGTCAGGCCCTGTGGGGGGTCCCAGCGCTCCACTCCGGCACACACTGGGCAGCGCCCGGCTCCCAGCACTCCCCAGACCCGGCATCCTCCTCCACAGAGCCGCCCCCGTGCTGCCCCCTCACCCCAAAGACCCTCAGTCTACGGTGACCTGCTCAACTGAGCACACGCTCCTGCCACCCCTTTGGCAGCACTGAGAGGCTCACTGCCAGTGCCCGGGCTGACCCGAGCAACGCCTCCCCAAACAGAGGAAGGTAGGAGCTTGCCATTTTGCTTTCACAGCTGCTGGGAGAGAGCCAGGTTTTCTTTTCCTTGTTTGTCATAGGGGATTCCTGGGGAAAGCAGGAAGGGAAGGTGGGCAAGAGGAGGGGCACAGATGGCGGGAGAGGGACAAGAGGGCTTGACGGGTCAGTACCATCGTCCTCCCAACAGAGATACTTTATTAAAACAAAAAATATGCGCTTGCTGTTCAGGTGCCTGCACTACCACGGTTAGACGGTACGTTTCTGGAGAGGGAACCGGTCTGATTTGCGTGAGCCGAGCGTGCACTGAAAGGATGTGGTTTCGGGCCCTGGGATGTGGAGGCCCTGGGAGGCAGGGAGGGGCTGGGCCCCGCTATCACTCTGCAGCATGATCTCCAACAAGTCCTCCCGCTCCCCGGCCGAGGTTCCTCCTCCAGTCTCGGGGCCACTCATCCTGCCTGGCTTTAGCGAGACCCACAGAGCAGGACGTACAATGACATTATCAGCAGGATTGCTGAGGTAGGGACTGGGTTTCCAAACCCCATGTGTGGACTGCTGGCTCGTGGCAAAATGAGCAGAAGGAAGACGACAGAGGCGCTGTCCTTTGCTCTAGGGTAGCATCCTGGGACTCTTTCAGGGGCAAACATTCTTTTAGGAAGTAACGGGGATGAGAGATGCCAGCTGCCTTTAAAATGTAATGTCCTAGACTGTTGGCATAAAAAAAAATGTAATGTCGTTTCTTGGCAGATGAAGAGTTGACAATGCTATGCCAGTTACCACACTTTTTATTTCTTTTAATTTTACTATGCTAGGCCCATCCAACATCTGCACATGCTTTGTTCAGATTTCACTGGACAACTAGGGAAACTGAGACCAAGGACAGGGTGTGGCACCATGTCCACAGGGGCACAGTGAAGGACAGTGGGGCCTCGGGGCAGATCCAGAGGTGCCCGCAGGGCTGCCATCGCTGACACCAGCTGTCCTGCCCCTTCCTGAGGAATTAGAGAGGGGCTAGGGACCCTGAGGGCAGGGAAGACCACCCAACCTTGTCAACTTGTAGGTTCTCCTGACGATTTTGTGACACTAAGTGCCTCCTCCTTGCCTACACCTGTCCCTGGATAAGAAAAGTTGACACACTGGCAGGTCCCTGAGACCTGGGCAGGCTACAAGGGCAAATCTCCCTCTGTACACTCTGGCCACCAACGGGAAACATGGCGCGTGGCACCTTGGCTGGCCCTGCTGGCTCCAGACAGCACCAGCCCTTCCCGACACTCAAGTCCCTTGGCGGGGGTAGGGGTGAGGGGAGTGTAGGAGCCAGTGCCCGTCCCCTGGGTCCTTATGGATCTCACTCTGTTCCATCAGGGCCACTGAGGTCACTGTTACGGGGTGAGACAACAAGGGAGGTGCTGTGACTTGCCCAAGGTCACACAGCCCAGCCCTGGGCCCAGAGGAAGCAGTCACCCCCTCTCTGCAGCTTCTCCCCAGGAGCGGCTGCCAAGCCCTGCCAGAGAATGCCTCCTCGATCTCACGGAGGCATCACTGCGTCCTTTGTATGTTTAACAAGTATTTATTAAGCACCTACCACAGCAACAAGCAGGGTTATTATTTCTCTTCCCCAGCTGAAGAATTGCAGGCTGCAGAGTTGGGGGGTGTTGAGCATGGGGGTCACACAGCGGAAGTGACAAAGCCGGGACTCCAACTGGGGTCTGACTGGCTCCAAGTCCCCACTCACCCTGGTCCCCAGCCTGTGGCTTTGGGCCGCCTTCCCCTGCCATAGTGCCCTGCTCAGCTTGGTTGCCCAGACTCCCCCCGCCAGGCCCCCGGCCCCCACAGCTCTCCACGCCTTCCCCGGCTCAGCCGCCGGGTCCTGCTCCCCTGAGCCCCTCACTGCCTGTTGACCCTGCTCAGCTTCTATCCAACTTCATGAAAGAATGTGCTAACACCCATGTGTTTGGGGTGGCAAGGCCCGGCTCCGTCTCAGCTCTGTCACCTCCTAGCGTGTCCTCCTTGGACCTCAGTTTCCTCATCTGCAACACGGAATGATGATAAGAGCACCTGTGTCACCAGGCCACTCGTGAGGCGAATGCGCTCCCCACAGCAGCACCTGCCGCTGTCAGGTGCACTGAAGGGAAACACAGATGATGACAAAGATGACAATGATGGTTAGGACCCTGGACAGGGACAGGGAGCTGGGGAACCACTTCCATGGCTGGCTCCACCACTGACAGCTGTGGCCAGATGTTCCTTTCCCATTTTGCAAAATGGGGGCATAACTGCTCCTGGCCAGAGAGTGAGGAGATGTCATGGAACGAGGCGCCCAGCGCAGAGTCCGGACTAAGGCGGGAGATCGTGGCTGTTCCTGAGTCTGCTCAGCCTCCCATTCCCCGAGCCTCTGCTGGGCCTGGGAGGGGAGGCCGAATCTCCAGCTTGGGGCAGTTGGGGCAGTCGGGCGTTTGGGCAAGGCCGAGGGGGTAACTCAGCGCACCCAGGAGGGGTCCTGCAGGGTGGGAGGATTTCCCTGGGGATCGGGCAGAATTCATTAACACCGTTGCCCATTCCCCAGCCCTTGAGTGGCTCAGGGTCTGTCCCGGCTCCAGCTCTGAGGCCTGGACTGTCTGGTTGCGGGTTTGTGGGGTGACTTTCTGCTGTAACGTGGGGCTTTGCAGGGAGGAAAAGGACCCAAGCACCCAGGCCCATGGCTGTTTGAGCTGTGCCCCTCAGAGAGTAAATGGGGTCAAGGATAGGCCTAGCTACAGGAGAAACTGTGGCAGGGCGTTCCCACCTGCCCATGGCCTTCTGCAGGCCCTGCAGGCCCCTGTCCCCTGGGGTCTGCCTCCCTCCTCTTCATGAATCTGGAGAGCCCATGTCTTCCTCTCTAGGTGCAGCAGCTTCAACTTGGAGTCTCTATACCACTTTCTGCCAGTGTGACCTTAGACAAGTTACTTAACCTCTCTGGTCCCTGCACGCATCTTTAAGTGAAGCTAATAATAGAGCCTACTTCATAAGATTGTAATGAGAATAAATGGATCGTGCACATCACGTGCCCACACAGGGTGAGTGATCGATTGGGGCGTGTGTCACTCCCAAGGCTGAACACTGCTGCCTCTTGATTCCTCCCCTGAATTTCAGGTGCAGCATCCCAGAGCCTGCCCAGCACCTGTCCACACAGCCCCGCCAGTTTGTCCCAACGCTGCACTGGGGAGCAAAGGCAGCGGCTCAGAGTCACACGGAGCTAGGCCACAATGGGGCTCCGGCCTGCCTCTGGCAGGTCACTGCCATCTCCAGGCCTCCGTGCCTCCATGTGTAAGAGGAACGCAGCAACGACTACCTGCAGGCTGGCACTGAGGGTCAGATCCGGATTGTCGCACAGGTGCATGCCACACAGTGGATGCTCAGTAAAGCTGTTCCCCTCCTTCTTATGGACCCTGCAATCCCATGACACACCTAGCCCCTCCCCCACTGGCCGACTTTGTGACATTGCAAAATCCACTCGGAGCATCTGAGCATTTAGCGTGCATTTCCTCTGCACCGGCACTGTCTGAGTGCTTTACACTGATCGATTCCTATCATCTTCACACTGACCTTAGAAGAGGTCACTATTATTCCTATTTTAGAAGACAATCAAGGCACAGAGAGGTCCAGCAACTTGCCCAAGGTCACACAGCCCATCAGTAGTAGAGCCAGAATTTGGACCTGGGCAATTGGCACCAGAGCACAGTGATGAAGCAAGCAGCTCTCCTGTCCCGAAGAAACACTGCCATGCCGCATGCTTGCTCCCACTTGATAAACATTATCAAGTCCTACTACATGCCAAACATTATCAAGCCCTACTATGTGCCATGTGCTGTGACCTCATCCTCTTGGGGACAGAGAACTGGATCATGGGAGCCAGGACCCAGGTTGCTGAATTTGGGTCCAGCCAGAGCCTGGACACATGGCCAGTTTGGGCTCCACTTAGGCTTGAGCAGTGAGAAGAGAACAGGCTCCTTCCTCCCACTCTGCACCCCACCCGGCCCCCCAACCACTCAGCCAGCAAGCATGGCCCAGGGGACTGGGCTGACAAGCAAGTTCCCCAGAGTGTCAGGGCCAAGTCTCAGGGGCTGGTGGCTGGATGATCCAGAGGCCACCTGCTCCGACCCACAGGTGCACCCTTTGTGTCACTGCTGACACCTGGCCCCTGCCCCTGATGGAGAGCTTCCCGCCCCCCCAACAAGAACCTGTCCCCTCTTCCCTGCAGGGATCAGAAGGAGAGGGTGGGTCCCCAATGGCTTCTCTTTTCCGGAACAGCATCGGCCCCCTCTGGTGGTCGGCTGCCCCCCCCCCACTCACTGTGGCTTCAGGGACCCACTGTGCTTCCCTACTCCTCCTCCAAAGTCACCAGCCAGTTACGCTCACTGACACTGGCGTGGGCCAGCACGGGCCACAGGCCCACCCCGCTTCGGTCCGCTGGGGAGAGATGCGCCGCGGAGACGGAGACGGGGCGTCCGCACAGCTGGCAGTGAGAAGTCGTGCTAATTGGTTTGAAGGAAAAGTGCAGGATGAAGCGAGAGAGGACAGGGGACTGGCCGGGGTCTCCGCAGGCCTCTGGGAGCGAGCAACGTTTAGGCTGAGACCTGAGGAGCAAGTGGGAATCATTTGGGAGAGCTATGTGTCTATGTGAAAAGCGGGATATAGAACATTCCAGAAGTTTGGTGTGTTGAGAACCTGCAGCGAGGCCAGGTTGCAGCCGTGGAGTGAGCAAGAGGCCAGGCAGCCCGGACAGCAGGGGGTGGCGAGGGCCGCAGGAAGCAGAGGCCCAGCTGACAGGTATTGCCTGGTGTGGTCTTTTTGATTTTCCAGTGAAATCTTTAAGACAGACAGAAATCGGGAACAATACAAGCCCTGGGCATCCACCACCAGGCCCAGGAAATAAAACACCCCAGTACGGTCCCAGCGGTGCCCGCCCTCACCCGGCCTCTGAGGCCTGCACCGTCTGAGCACGGCGCGGTCGCCGTGATGAGATGGTGAGGCGGGTCTCTGTGGCCGTCGTGCGGGGCACAGCCAAAGCAGGACGCTGCCGGGCAGGTGATGATGGCGACGGTGACTGGAGCTGCCAGGATGCTGGCAGAGGGGCTCAAGAGAAGGAAATGGATTTGGACACGTTCTGGACAAAGAGTCCCCAGGGTTTGGCCGTGGGTTGGGAGTGGAGGCGGGCGGAGGGGTGCGAAGAGTGACAGGTAACGGTGGGAGACGGGCAGAGGACCAGGTTTAGGGAGCAGCAGTTTCTAGTGTGCAGTGGCCTCGGAAAGGCCAGATGGAGACACGCCCACGGGACGTCAGGTCCTGAGCCTCCAAGACAGACCTGGGCGGGGCCAGAAGTGTTAGATAGTGAACACCCGATGACACGTCACACTGCGAGAGTGGGTGACACCCCTTGGGCCAAGGGCATGGAATGAGGAGAGGAAAGGGTCTCAGACGAAGCCTCGACAACCCAAGGTGGAGGAGAAACTGCAAAGCTGACGGAGGCCGGGCACCCAGAGAGTGGCGGCCACAGCAGGGCAGTGAGGCCTCCGGGTCGGGAGGGAGCTGTGAGCAGAGTCCCCAGGTCGGCCCTGCCCAGCCCAGACCACCTGCGGCCACTTCCCTTCTCCACTCCCAGTCCCTCCCTCCGGCAGCCAGAAAGGGTGGAAACTCTTCATGGGCTCATGGGGTGAGGCAGGAGGTGCTGGGGGTGCAGGAGCAGAGGTGACCTCAGTGCAGCCCACGTCTGCCCCCCCATAGCTGCACCCAGCCCAGGAGGTGGGGGTGCTGGCCGTGGTGGGGTGCCTCCCAGAAATTCGGGGGCTGGGGCCAATGCCCTCCGCTCACGCTCACGTGCACAGGATTTCCCTGAAATGCTCCGCCCGCCCAGCAGTGGCATGGGAGCAGGGAGGGCTGAGCTCCCGCCTGGCTTCCCTCCCTGCTCCCGGCTGTTAGGAAGAGGCCACCAAGTGCCACCGCCCGTGGGGCCCCCGGCACTGCAGCCCAAGACAGCCACACACGTGGGGCATGAGGCAGCCTCGCCTGCCGCAGCGTCGTCACTGGGAAGCGGCCCAAATGCCCATCCGCGCCGGCAAGCGTGCAGCTAGAAAAACGCGGAGACAGCTCTGGAAGGAGCGATGCGGGCCCCGAGGTGTATTTTTAAGTGAGAAAAGGCAGCAGTGGTGAGCAGGGAGTGTAGTAGCTACCATTTGTGTAAAAAGGGAGAGAGGAGAAATTTATACATACACATATTTGCTTATCTCTGCTTGTCTGTGGACAGAGACCCAGGAAACTGGTGACACTGGCCGCCTCTGGGGACGGAAAGCGGCAGCTGGGGATAGGGTGGGAGGAAGAATTCTCACCGTATTCCTGTTTGTGTCTTTTCAATTTTAGAACCATACGAATGTATCTAGGGGGAAAAAACTGCATGAAAAGTTTTAAAATTAGTGTATGCATATGATGCATACGTGTATTTTTCAGGGAAGGGTCATAGCATTCAAAAGGGACTGTGACCCCAGGAAGTCTGAGAACACTTCACCCATAGGCCGTGTGGCTTTGGGAAAATACCTTGGCCTCTCTGAATCCCGTCCATATAGTGGGGATGCTGCAAAGGTGAGCAGCAGAGGGCAGGGGTCTGTAAACTGTAAAGTACAGACACCCTTCTTGAAGGGGGTGACTTACCATCTGCTCTTCCTCACCGTCTACTCTCCCCTCGGGCAACTCCAGGGCTCCTCTTGAGCCCCCACCCTCCCAGCAGCTCTGGGGGAGGCCCCTGGCTGGCCCTCAGCCCTCACCTCCCTCCTGGAGTCCTCCAGGCCTGAGGGCCCCGTGGAGTTGCCCCTCAGCCTCTGTCGTCCTGCGCTGCCCAGCCCGGCCACCTGCCTCCTCCCCTTCTCCCCAGCCCTCCTCTGATCTCATCCCTCTGTGGCTGTGAACACCAGCCCCATCTCCCCCCAAGCAGTGACAGCAGACTCAGCTCCTGCTCGTGAGTCTGCCGGACATGGAAGAGGCATCGCAGACCCAGCACGGCCAGCACGGAGCGATGCCCCCACCCTCGCTCCCTGCCTCCCCCATCTCAGTCTGTGACCCCTCCAGGGGGCCACTCAGGTCTAACACCTGGGCATCACCCTCCCTAAACCCAACCCCAGCGACAAAGGCCAAAGGCATAACCGACTCGCATTTAGCGTTCACTGTGGGCCAAGCATTGGTCCCTCCTGGGGTCCTCGCCACACCTGAGGATCATCATCACACAGGGGGCTCAGGAGCTCGCCCAAAGCAGGCGAACCCAGGATCCTGGCTGCTGGCCCCACACCCAGCCCGTCCAACCCACAGGACCACGTAGCTACTAACACCCCAGCCCCCCACTCCCTGCAGTCCATGCTCCTCAGCTGGACCTCCCACCTGCCCCCCCTGCCGTTCCCCCAGGCACCCAGGAGGAAGTCCCAGCTCCTGGCAGGTCCTGCCCTCTCCACTCTCAGCCCCCAACCCCCCAAGCCACAGGCCTTCCTTCCTGCCCCTTGAACACACCAAGTTCATTCCCGCCTCTGGGCCTCTGCACGTGCTGTTCCTTCTGGTGGAAATTCTCTTCTGCAAGACTTTGCGGCTCACTCCTGCCTACCATTCAGGTATAGATTCAAAGGCTGCCCTTGAGGATCAAAGAGGTCCCCAGACACTCCCTGGCCAGTTTCCTGATCTTTCTAGCAGCATTTACCAATCCAAACCGATCTCATTCGCAATATCCTTCAGGGCAGGGACCCTGAATCTCAGAGCTTGGCACACAGTAGACACTTAACAAACTGGCAAAGAAACATGATAATTTCAGCCGAGCATAATTCCCATGAAGGGTCTAAGCAATGTGACCAAGGACGTGACCAAAGAGAAGCGTTTATTTATTTATTTTGACACAGGGTCTTGCTCTGTTGCCCAGGCTACAGTGCAGTGGTATCATCATAGCTCACCTTAAACTCCTGACCCCCAACAATTCTCCTGCCTCAGCCCCCCCAAGTATCTGGGACTATAGCCTCATGCCACCATACCCAGCTAATTTCTTTTTTTAGTTTTTATAGAGATGGGGTCTCACTATGTTGCTCAGGCTGGTCTCAAATTCCTGGGCTCAAATGATCCTCTCACTTCAGCCTCCCAAAGTGCTAGCATAACAAGCTCAAGCTACTGTATCAAGTTAAATTTTTCTATTTTTTGTAGAGATGGGGTCTTACCATGTTGCTCAGGCTGGTCTCAAACTCCTAGCCTCAAGTGATCCTCCTGCCTCAGCCTCCCAAAGTGCTGGGATCACAGACTTGAGCCACTGCACTCAGCTGAAAAGCTATTTTTGATACTGTAGTCAGGGAGAACCTCCCAGCAGAGATGGCCTCTGAGAGGAGACCAAGAGACCTTCTGTGTCACTGGACGCAAGCACAGTGGCCCTGAGCAGAGGGGAGAGAGGATAGAAAGTCTGAGGCCTTGGGCCTCTGTCTTATGCTCCACGGTAAGCACAGGGCTCTTCCCAGGTGTCCCCCAGGTGTCCAGGGGTGCAGGGTAGGAGGTCTGTCCAAGGTCCTGGCCTGGGAAGAAGCTCCCGGGATGGGTGGCAAGGACATGTGTGTGGGGCCTAGTGGGAGAGGACGCAGCAGAGGCCTCAGAAGGATCAGAGACAGCAGGAGGAACAGTTAGCCCTGCCCTGCCCCAGCACACCTGCTCAGCCTACAGCCGCCAGGGACCGTCACTGATGGGCACCTGCCACGTGCAGGCAAAGTGCCGGACGCTTCCTCATTTCTGACCATCTCCCCGCTGGCTCCTAAGGCCAGGGAATCTCAAACTCCAGGCACCCCCCATTCACTCATTCACTGCCCTACATGCGTCCCGAGCTGGGACAGCGTCCGCCTTCCTGCCTGTTGTGTCTCCAACACAGCACAGTGCCTCGCCTCGGAGGGCACACTGTAAATAAGCGTCAGGCGAATGAACATTTCCTGAGCACGTACTATGTGCCGGGGGAAGGCAAGCAAGACACAATCCTGCTTTGCTGAGCTCCGTGTGTAAGTGTGTGAGGACAGCAGCCAGGGGGGCTGCACAGCCAGAGGGCTTCCAGAGAAGGTCCCCAGGAAGATGTGGGCAGAACACCGAGATGGACGGGCAGAGAGCAGGGCACTTGGCCCGTGCAGGGACCTGGGCCGAGGGCTGGTGGACCTGGAGACGCTTGGGGGCCTGGAGCTGGGTGGGCCGCAGAGCAAGGGAAAAGAGGCTGCTTCGGAGGGCAGGGTGGTGGCACCCTGGAATTGGTGGCACTTCGGAGCATCCAGGGTGAAAGGAATCTGTACATTTGAGCCTCTGTCCGTGGTGCCGCTGGGGTTTCTATACAGGGCCATAGCTTTCCACCTTTTAGACCAAGACCCAGAGCGAAAACAAACATACTGTTTTTTATTGCTACTTATTATACAATACGTATGTTTTTAAAGCTGAACTAAGAGCAACACAAAATAATACTTTCTCTTATTACATACTGCTTTGACATTTTCTTTCTTATTTCATTTAAAAAAATAAGTAATGCAACTCACTAAATCAATTTCACAACCCACTAACGGGCGGGGACCTGTCTGCAATTTTAAAAACTCCGGCCCAAGGGTGGCTTAGGAGCTGTGAATGGATCGAAACCGGGATCTAGGGCATGTCTTGAGGCTGTGACCGGCCATGCTGGGACCACAGGCTTTTGCAGGCACAGAGTTGGGGGAGTTGTTGGAGGTCATGGGGGGATACTTGGATCAGTCTGTTGGAGCCCCAGGCTCACAGGACTTCCACCAGCAGCCCAAACAGGGGCTCTTGGGATTCTGGGTCCAATCTCTTCCCCTGACCCTGTGTGAGAACCTCCACCACCTCTCCCCGCAACAGGTGCCATTCAGCAGTTGTTACACACCTCCCAGGACAGGGAGCTCACTCACTTCTCAGGCAAACCACTGGATTGTTTGGAGCGAGGCTCTGCCATGCTGTTGATGCAGCTGGTAACTAACTCCCTCCCGTGACTAGCTAGCCATTCTCTTCTCTGTCCCCTGGCCCATCATCTCAGGGACTGGGATAGCTCCAGCACACAGCCATGGCCCTCTCTCTGCCCCACCCAATTCCCTTTCCTCTCTGCTGCCCAGTCACTTCCTGGTATCTGGGGGACAGCGCTGGAGCCCAGCAGAGAGAGGCTCTTTCCAAGATCAGGTGGCCTCAGGATCTGCAGTTGCATGGCCTGGTGCTGGCACTCAGCCACTCGAGCAGGTCTGGGGGGCTGGGGAGGCACAAGGGCTCAGCAGGGAGCGAGGGCAGCAGGATCCAAAGTAATGCCAGTGAGGGGGGGCGGGGGTGGGGCCTGGAAACCAAGCCCAGTAGTTGCCATGAAGCAGCTCATATCAGCAGCAGGTCACGACACAGTCACAGACTCACAGGCTCAGGGGACCCTCCCGGTATCCCTTAGATGCAAGGGCACATGCCCAGCCCTATGGGGCAGAGGACAGGGGCCCAAAGAGGGGACAGAGATGTCCAAGGTTACACAGCCACTCAGGAGTGGAGCTGGACTTGAACTCACATCTTCTGTTTCCCATTCATAGGCCTCAAGTGGGACTACTGAGGAACCCTGGGGCAGGAGGCGGGCTACCCTTCCTGTCCTATCAGGAGCAGGTGGTCCCTCTGGACTCAGAGTGCACTGTGAAGGACACGGCAGGAGGCAGGGATCAATTAGCAGAACATTCCAGAGGCAAGTGGGATTCCGGGAAA
The DNA here is from genome assembly GCA_008750895.1 of Mirza zaza. Lineage (NCBI taxonomy): Eukaryota > Metazoa > Chordata > Mammalia > Primates > Cheirogaleidae > Mirza > Mirza zaza. The sequence continues at coordinate 19,757 of VSMD01016171.1, forward strand.
AGTGAGATAAGAGGACTGTGGTGGGACCGTGACTCTGCTGCCCTTTGTCGGAGTGACTGCAGAGGGTACCTAACGTGGTGCAAGGTCCAAAGGACCCCGAAAGCCCCTTCTGCCTGTCCCATGTCACCTGCAGCCATCTCCCTGTATGGCCTCATGGGGTCCTCTGATCCCACCATCCCATCTGTCCCCCAGGCGGACTGGCCTGGGCTTCTCAGGCCTACGAGGGAGCAGCTCCTGCAGGGCATGGGATGGGGGCTGGGAGAGGAGCTGCAGGGGCCGGGGACAGCTTCGCTGAGGTGTCTCAGAGGCCAGATGGTGAAGCCTGGTGCTAACTCTGCCACCACCTCGAGGATGGGCACACCCCTGCCCTGGGACCGAATCTCACCTTCAGTAAGATGGGATCAGCTCCTCCCTGCACGTGTCCCCCTCCTCTGTGGCCTAGCTGAGGTCCCCTCCCATCCCTGCTGTCCGGGTGGAGCCATCATGGGCTTTGTCGACCAAAGGAAAAAACCAGGCACATCCCTCCAATCCCCCTGGGTGGTCTCTGCTACACAGAGGGGCAAAGAGAGGTTCCCAGAGGGACAATGACCTAGTCAAGGTCATGCAGGGTCCATGAGGGCTGAGCTGGGATTCGATCCCAGGCCTGCCCGACTTGGGCCACTTCCTCTTACTGCTGTGACCAAGGGCTGCTGCCCCTGCCCCTCTCTGCAATCCGAGGGCTTTCTCAGCAGAGGGGGCTTAAACAGGTCCAGACCCTCCTCGCCTCTCCTCCTCCAAAGCCCATCGGTACAGGGAGTGTCTTAGAGAGAGAGGAGGGTGGCAGCAGCCCCGCGGGCCCATTAGGGTGCAGACGAGGCAGGAGCAGCCCTGGGCTCAGGTCCAGCCCCAGCTCTGCTGTGTGACCTTGGGCAGACCCCTGTGGTCTCTGGGCTGTCTCTCCATCTCCCGAGGGAGGTACTGGAGAAAAGGCAGACTGGGAGCCCCTGGGGTAAAGCTGGGGGACTTTCTCCTTCATCCCACCCCAGGGAGCTCCGCTACCCAACAGCACCTCCCCTCTGCACTGTGGGGTCCCCTGCTGGGCCCCCCAGCAGGCCTGGACCAAAGCTCCCAGCTCACAGGTCACCATGACAACGCTGCCTTCTCCCTACACAGCTCAAGGACCACCTTCCGAGGCAGCCCACAGGGACCCTCTCCACGACCTGCCAATGGCTCTCGGAGCACTTCACCTCCCCCGCCCGCTGGGGCCAGATGCTCCAGCTGTGGCGTGACAGCTGGTCAAGGACTGGCCAGGTAGCCGCAGGGAGGAGCGGGTGAACTGTCACAGGAGAGAAAGGGAGCCCCAGGCTGAAAAAGATGCACCTACCCTCCCTCAGGAGGCTGGATGGAGGCTCCTGGAGTGGTTAGAATGGGGCACAGGTAGAGGAAGGACATACGGCTGTCCGTGCCCAGGGACGTGAGCAAACCCTCGCTTCTCTCTGGGCCTCGGTTTTCTCATCTGCAAAGCGGGGGTGACGGTTCTCACGGGGCGATGGGAGGATTAAGTGAAATCATGAATAAAAGCCCAGCACAGAGCCTGGCACACAGGGACCAGTCTCCCTCCTGCAGCAACGCCCCCGAGGAAACCTCTTTGTCACCCTGCCGCCGCGAGGCAGCACATCCATCCGTGCAGTCGCGCTGTGGGGAGGAGGCCGTGGGAAGGCGCGGCAGGGACGCAAAGGGCCAGGCACCTGCACCCGCCCCTCCCTCTCCCGGCTTCAGAATCAGGCAAAACCCACACGTTCAAATCCAGTCCCAGACACTTTCCACCTGTTTCCAGCCAGCCACTCCCCCTGGCTGAGCCTCAATTTCCCCTTCTATAAATGAGGGGAACCACCCACGTCCCAGGTCATCCAGGTTCACCCCAGGGACCAGATGGCGGGCCACAGGGGCAGTATTGGCCAAGGCCTCCGGGAGCAGGGTGCCAGACCCAGAGCAAGCCGGCGCGTGAGCCCACCCCTGCCCCCCACGCCACACCCCACCCACCACCCCGTGAGTGTCGTGTGCGCGCCTGCAGGAGCGCGCGTGTGTGACTCAAGGTCTATTCATAGCTGAGCTCCACCAGCTGCAGCGTCACAAGCAGAGGGGCCTCAGCCCATATTATTATTTCAATTACCATCTGAATTAAAAGTTTGAGCAGCGATCAGCCCACGTAGCCAGGGAAGAGGGAGCAGGAGAAAAATAAGGATGAAAAGGAGAAGAAGGACTGTGCCTGGAGATTCCCACACCCCAAGGAGGGCTGCATCCGTGGAAGAGGTTCAAAGGTTGTGCCAGCGCCCGGGTGCCCACTTGTCCTGTCCCTTACCCAGGACCCAGGGTCCCCGTGAGATGGGAGGAGCACTTGGAGATGACAGCCCAACCACAGCTACTTTGTGGAAACAGATCATTCAGTCCAGAGTCTTTGGCACACGGGAGGGTGGATCTCGCTCAGAGAGGATGAGGGACTGACCTAAGGTCACACAGGGAACCACGTCTGAGGCTGCTGTCTCTAAGACCCTCTCGTGCCAGGCAGGCCCCACACTCAAAGTTTCCCCTGACCTCTCCAGGCCATTTAACAACATGCGACACCGACATCTGCAGGTGGTCCTGGGGGCAGGGCGAGAAGGTTGGACACTGCTGTCCCTGCTGGTTTCTCTGTCCTGTTCCTTTCTACCTGTTCACTCTCCTACCTGCAGTCCTAGCCTGGAGCCAGCATCCTCTCAGCCCTCTGCCATCATCCCAAAGGCTCCTCCCCGCCCACTGGCACACGAACAGAGCCCTGGGCCAGGGGACAGGCAGTCTGGCCCAAATCTAATTCTCTGGGTACCTTTGGGCAGGTCATTCCCTGTCTCTGAGCCTCAGTCTTCTCATCTGTAAAATGAGTGCTCCCCCTCTGTGTGCGTTAGTACCTGTGTCTTCAGAATAGAGCCCCCAGAGCATCCACAGGATCCCCGAGGCGGCGTCATGCTGTGGGGGCGACCAGACCATCTCCTGCCAAGCCCCAGCCCAGGGGAGGAACATTTTCCACGCTTTCCCCAGGGAAGTCCCAGAGACAGCTCCTGAGGATCAGACCAGTCTGGACACAGATACAGGTTCCTTTGCTCCCTTGCTATGTGACCTTGGACAAATCGCATAGATTCTCTGAGCCGTGGCTCCCCCATCTGTAACACGGGGACAACAAATCAACATTGCAGGGTTGCTGGGAGGATTAAATGAGAATTTGCAAAAGCTCCTAACCAGTGCTTGGCGAGACAACGTGAGTTTCCCAGCTGGGAAGCGGGAAGTGATGGGCGCTGCTCCCGCCTCCTCCTTGGGAAATATCAAAGGCTCCTGGGGTTTTGGAGGTGGAGATGGCATTCAACCTCACCCATAAAGCAGGAGTCACCGGGCCAGGTTCTCTGCTTGAATAGCTCTGGGAATGAGGAGCTCACTATTTCACAAACCATCCACAGCCGCTCCCCATCTTTCTCTATCTCCAGCTCTGGGAATTTTCTAGAATGGACCATAACCTTCCAGCTTAACCCCAAATCCAGCCTGTCCCTTCCTGGTACTGCCTGAAACTGGCTTTAAAATGAACCTGAAAGATGTTCCTCAAGGAGTCGGAATGAAGGGTGGGAGTGCTGCCTGGGGGCAATGGGGTGAGGGCAGAGACAGCAGGGAGGGTGAGGGGGGTGCTGAAGCCAGAGCTGGGCCCGCTAAGCTCCTGGCTCCTGTCTGGGCTGCCACAGTGTTCCCCGGGGCGGCTGTGTACCTGCCTGTCTGCCTGTCTGTCCGCTTCTGCCCCCAAACCATTGCTGCGACCCTGGAGGGTCTACTTCCCCTTCTGGGCCTCAGTTTCCACTTTTGTGAAATGAGGGCTTCAGACCAGTGATTTAAGCCCCAAGGCTTCTGTCTGAATTAAGACCCTCCCACTCCACCTCCCCACCCGCTGCCTGGGTTGGCCTGTACCCCACCTCCAGCCCAGGGAGCTGTGGGCCCCTGAGTGCCTGTGGAGTCCCCGTCCCCACTTCTTATTAGCACTTTGGAGGTTGCCTTTAAGGACTCTACATCCCAATTTACAGGTGAGGAGATGGAGGCATAAGGAGGTGAAGCCACTTGCTCAAGGTCACAGAGAGTGATTCAAAATTCAGGACTCCCTCCTGTGGGCCCAGGACATGGCAGGACTTAAAGGCAGCTTTTTTCAGGAGAGTCACCGAGAGCTTGAGTGGCCAACTGTTCTTTACACAGATGTGGACTCTGCATGGGGGTGGTGGCCAAGGTCACGCAGCAAGGCAATGACAAATCAGAGTCCTGAACTGAGGCTCCCTGCCTCCCAGGTCCCACCAAGCCAGGGGGACAGCAATATGGCAGACTTCCCACCCCAGTCCTGGGATCTCCCCAAGATCGGAGCCCTTGTCCTCCCTCGGCCCTACTTGGCTGTGCCCAGAAGCCCCCAGCACCTGGCCTGGGGTGGGAAGAGTGAGCAGGAAGGCAGGACAGAAAGTTGAGGGCTGGCTGCTTGCCCCTGGCCCTCTGGCCCTCCTCTCCTGCTCCCCTCGTGCAGGGGGAGCGGCGGCGGTGATGTAATGCACTCGGCTTTCGTCCCGGTGCCAATCTCAGAAGAGAGACGACAGATTGCGTGAGCCAAATTTGGCATCCTAGGGGGAGAGGCATGAAAAGTGGAGATGTGGAGGAGAACAGAGGAGCCTGGGGAGGTGGGGAGAAGCCCCCTGCCCAGCAGACCTGGAGCCGCCTCCCCTCCCTCACGCAGGCCCTCACCTCCTCCCCAACCCACCTGGCCTTGAACCTCCCCTCCTATGAGAGACCAGCCTGGCTGCTCCCCGGCCCGTGCCCCCTGCTGCCGGCCCCCACCCCCACCCGCCACACTGCTCCAGCTCCGTTTCCCACCGCCGCTAGTTTCCTGGTTACCGTGTTGCTGGTTGTCATGTCGCTTACATGTCCTCGTGACTCAGTGGTCCCCGCAGAGGGGCCCCCTCCTCCTCACACCCTCCTTAGCACTCGCCCCCGCCTCCCCCAGATCCACATTAAGCAGCAGCCCTCCTTGTAAGCCCACACTGCTCCTCCTCCCCTGCTCTCTCATCCTAAGCTGAGAATCTTTCCGCAGCATCTCCTGGAGCTACTTCATTCTCTCTCCCGAATGTCTACAAACCTACTATGCTGCAGGCTCATGCAAGCTGCTTTCCGAGACCTGACAGTCTGTAAACTGCTCACCGCCCTGAGGATGTCATTACCATCATCCCCTTCTACGGTTGAAGAAACTGAGGTTCAGAGAGGTCAAGCCAGCAGCCTAAGGTCACTCAGCAGAAGCTCAACCAGCTCTGTTTGGTCACAGTCACCCCAGAGGTTTTCTTCTGAGAGAACAGCTTTCTTTTCAAGGGTAAACCGAGGGGCCTCGAGGAACAGCTTCCAAGCCCCAGACGCACCCTCTAATTCCGGGACACTGCTACCCTTGGTCAGTCCTCTCTTTCTGGCCATATTCCCCTGACCCCATGCCTCCCTTAGGGTAAAGTGAGTCCTTACTCCCATCTGCCCAGCACTCCCCAGCCTGGGAACAGCCCTCTGCTCACGGAGCCCAGGGCTCCCCTTGGAGGTCAGTAGGGCAGGGAGTGATGTCCCCATTCCACAGATGTGCAAGTTGACGGTCAGTGAAGAGATCGACTAGCCCAGGGTGCTGGTTCCTCAGCTAGCTGAGCTAATTTCTGGGAGCCTGAATGGAGGATGTATGAGGCCCATGACCCAGTGTGGAAAACTCCAGAAAGAGTCCATCCTTCCAATGGAAAATAGAGTCCAATGTTCCAGGCTCCGATTTGGACACGGGTCAGCCCAGCGGCCAACAGCGTTTGCTCACGCTGCACCCACCCTTTATCCTGACTGCCCTGTTCCTCCATTTGCTCCCCTCACCACAGGCGGGGCCAAGGCACAGCGTGGCTCTTGGCCCCTGAAGTCCTGCTAACAGCTCCCCAAAGGCCTGAAGCCATGGAGGTCATGGGACCGGAGGTGCGGGATACGCAGAGCCAATGACGACGTCCAGCCCCTCTCCAGGCCTTGCATGCCTGGCCGCCCCCCCCCCCAGCTCCCCTCAAGCCCCTGCTCTTGTGGCCTCTTCTGCCCCTTACCCTGCCTCTGGCCCCTCCGTCGCACCCAGCCTCCCACGTCCCAGCACCCTCTCCCCATTCTGCAGCCTGGGCACTGGGGGCAGAAGTGTGGGTGGGGGCAAGGAGGTTGTCCTGGTGGGGGAACATTCCGCGTTGCAAGGGAAGCTGTCCTTGCTCAGGGGCTCATTCAGACCTCTTTCCTTGGGGGCACCCTCGCGGAGGAGAAGCAGTCTCTGCCTCTCTAGCCTGTTTCCACCACTGTAAAATGTGACACGACTCATTTGCTGGACCCCGACGCCCCCGCCCCGGGGTCACAAAGTAGGTGCTCACACATGAGAAGCGGGATTTCTTTCCTCCTAGGATAGCAGGGCCATTTGCAAAGAGACCACAGCTGGGGAGGTGGAAAGGAGAGACACCCCCTGCTTGCCACAAGTCACCTGCCTTGGAGCTCCCGGCATGACAACTGGGGGTGGGTGGAGGCAGGGAAAGGTCATGGCCGGGGCACGAGGTCAAGACCCCTGCCACCCACCTCTCCCCCCTTCCTGGCCACAACCCAGACCGCGACGCTCCCAGACCGACAGAGGGACAGAGCCCGCCAGCTCCTGGGGAGTCACGGGACCGCGCCAACGCGCGGCAGCCAGAACCCGGCTCCAGGACAAGGTGCGGAGCGGGCGGGGCCGGAGCGGCCTGCCCCGGGACACACAGACAAGCACTCGGCCGGACAGACTGACGGACAGCGCCCGCGGTGGGCGAGCGCCCGGCTTACCGCGGGGCGGAGGGTCAGACGAGCGTCCCGGAGGCGGCGAGCGGGCGCTACATCCCACGGCGCGATCCGGCGGGCGGCGTCCAGGGCGGGGAGAGGGGAGTCCCGGCGCCCCCTCCCCGCGAGCTCGGCCGGCCGGCCGGCCCGCGCTCCCCTCCCCGGCTGCCGGCCGCTCTGCGCGCGGGTCTCGGGGTCTCCGCGCGTCCGGGCCGTCCCGCGCCGCTCTCCGCGGGCCGCCCAACTTTCAGCGCTGCCCCGCGCCGCTCCCTCGGCGCCGCCTCGGCGTCAGCATCGTCGGGCCCCGGGCCCGGGCTCAGAGCGCGGGGGTCGGGGGGCCGTGGCGCCCGGCCGCCCGCGCTCGCGCCCCCCTGCCCCGCCGGCGCCTTCGGGTCGGCCGCCCCGCGCTGCTCGCCGGTTCCCTCGCTGTCACTCCGTGCTGCTGGCGAGCGCCGTCCCCTGCGCTGCGCGCGGCTCCCCGGCCCCCTGCGCTCGGCCCGGCCCCGCGACCCCCTCGGCCTCCGGGCCCGGGGTCGCCCTCCGCGCTCCCGCCGGCCGGCCTCTGCCGCCACCGCCTCCGCTGCTCCCGCTCCTCCCTCCCGCTGCCCTGGGTCTCTGCCGCGCTCCCCGGCCAGGTCCCTCTCCCGGCCCCTCCGGCCTCCCTCCGTCTCTCTCGCTGTCTCCCGCGGGGTCTCTGTCCCCGTCGCTGTCGCCCTCCGCTCTCCTGCCTCCCTCTGCCTCTGCCGCTGCCCCGTCTCTCCCCTGCGCGTCTCTATCTGTCTCCCTCGCGGTCTCTGTCCTTTCCGTCTCTCTCTCCCGCCCCCTCTCGGCGCGGCCCCCTCTGTCTCGGACCCAGGCCCCCGCCTCCGCCGCGTCCCCGGCTCGCCCGGGAGCCCGAGCTCCCGCCGCCCGCGGCGCGCCGAGAACTCCCAACTCGCGGCACGCCGCCCCGCTTTGCGAGACTTTCGCCCCTCCTCACACGTGACCCGCGCCCCGCTGCGGAGGCCGCGCGCCCCAGCCCCGCAGCCCCGGCGCCCCGGGGCCCAGCCCTGCCCGGTCCCCGCCGGCCCGGCACCAAGCCCCTCCCGCGGGGCCCGCGGCGCGGAGCAGGGCAGGGGCCGGGGGCTGCGTGGCCCCGCTTCTGCCCCGATCCTGCCCGGGTTTTCCTCCTCGCCCCAGGCGCGCTCCTCCCAGAACCCGTTCCCGGATCCGCTCCCGGGTTTTCAAGCGCCCCGGGGCAAATGGAGAGGGCTCCTCGGAGCCGGGAAGGGGGTGGTGGGAGCCAGTCGGCTGGGGTCCCCTGGCGCCCGGCCCCTCTTTTTAGCAGTCCCTGTCGCCTCCCGAAGTATCATCAGTTAAGGACCCTGTGCTCCCCCTACTCACCCCGGGAGACCCTCCCCACCACCTAGTCCGCACTGCCCCGTTTACAGACCGAGAGACTGAACACCAGGGAGGGTCCGAAGCTCGCCCAAGGCCACCCAGAGGTGACAGAGCCACCGAACCCTAGTTTCTCGTTCTCTCTGCTGTTCCCTATCACGCCACGCTGTCTTAATAAAGGCGGACTCACACCCATCTCCTCCCTCTCCCCAGTGTACCCCAAGCCTGGGCCCCACACTCCGGACTGTTGGAAGAGCCCCCAGCACCCACAGTCCCGGGGAGCCAGCTGCTTCCTGGCCATCCTGTCACCTCTGAGAACACAGGAGGGAAAGTGCTTCTCCCTCCGGGGTGGGAGGAGGAGAGAACACGGCAGTTAGACAGCCAGAAGAACTTCCCTGGATGCCTGGCCATCTCTGATTAGCCCCAGTGCAGACAGGGAGCGACTGAGGCAAAGCCAGGGGGAGAGCCGATTGAATCTGGAATCCCCTCTGGCTCCTCCTGACCCCCTAAGATGTGTCCGGCGCAGGAACGCCACACACACCACCGTGACTGTCTCCCTTCCCTGTGGGCTGTCCCCACCCAAAAGGATCCAGTCCCGATGCCTCAGCATGATGTACACGCAGGTCCCACCTAACCCAGCATCCCATATACCCACACATACACCCTGCTTCCACACATTCCAGAACACGCCAGATGCTGCCACACCTCTCTTCCTGCACGCACTGTTCCTCCTGCCTGAGATGCCCTTCCCATTCTTTGGCCAGAGAATTCTTGCTGTTCTCCAAGCCCAGCCTCGACGCCACTTCCCTGAGAAGGCCTCCTGATGCCCTGGCAGAAATCGTTCATCACCCATTCATTCATTCACTCAGCATGGGGTGCCCACCGCATGCCAGCCCCTGGGCTGGTCACAAGTGTGGTTCTCAGTGGGCTTGGGAGTCAGGCCAGCCTGGGCTCAAATGCTGTTAGGAGCTATGTGAACTTGAGCAAGTTTTTAATTTAACTTCTCTGTAAAACAAGGACCCTAACAGCCCCCCACACACGCATGCACGCACACACGCACAAACATGGGGGCAGAGTGCGGTGGATGCCCAAGAAATGCACAGCTCATAGTAGGTGCTCAATAAATGTGGCCATCCCTTCTTGAGGGTCTCCTCAACACTGCAGACCTCCACGATGCACGTCTTGTTCCATGCCTGTCTCCCTGGTTACCCTGCTGTGCCCTCACAGGCAGCCAGCCAGGACTGCTGTTCCCTTGCGAGGATCCTCAGTGCGGGGAGGGCACTGAGCGCTTGCTCAGCAGCAGGCGTGTGCCTGGTACCTGCCACGCTCTTCCATGGATGGAAGGTGGGAGGGTGCAGGTGAGGCCAGTGGCTTTTGGTCTGCCCAGAGGCCTGGCCTGGCAGCTGCCGGGGGGAGTAGTGTGGGGTGCGAGCGAGGGAGGGAGGAGCAGGAAGGCGGGAGAGAGAGTCAGAGATGTTTGCGGATGAGAGCTTCTACTCTCACAGGATCAGTCTCCTGATGTCAGGGCACTGGATTCAGTTTGAGAATGGGATGGGGGCTAAGGGCAAGGAGGGTCACTTTGCTGGGGCAGGACCGCAGCCCAGGGCAGCTACGCATCCCCTGTAAGGAGGAAGGACTGGGAGGAGGTGCAGAGAGGTCCAGGGGCCCCAGGAAAGAGTCCCTCCTCCACCAGTTAACCCTGTGTGGCCCTGGGAAGCTCATCTCTCCTCTCTGGGCCTCAGAGGCCTCATCTGTAATGGGACAGTTTGGACTGTGTCCCCAAAGGGCAAGTGGCTTTTGTCTTCCTCTAACACAGAAGCACACCTGGACGGAGTGAGGACAACCGGCATCCATGGAGCTCATCCCCTCAGCCCAAGACTATTCTAGACCTTCCCAGGCACCAGCTCATTTTATCCTTCCAAGAACTCTGTGACATATGCACCTGTTACCAATGGTGAAACTGAGGCACGGGTAGTATTGCTGAGTGGCATGACCTGAGTGGCCAGGGACAATGCTCTGGACAAGTGAGATTTGCTCTGAAGTTCAAAGGGGACCGATGGTAAAATCTTCAGCCAGCTTCAGGTTTCGTTTCAGCAAAGCTCCCTGCCCATTCTGCGTTCCATTCTCCCGTTTGATCCTCACAGAGCTCTGTGGGGTGGCGGCTCCGACTGGCCTCACTGCACAGGTGAGGAACTGAACCATGGGCAGTGACAGCAAACGCTTGCCCAGGCTCAGTCACGCAGTAAGCAAGTGTGTGAGCCAGGAATCGAACCGGGTTCCACTCCCAGTTTCTGGGGAAAGGTCATTCCAGGCCAGCGCAGCACTCACTAACCAGCTTCTATGGGAGCCTGTTCAGACCTGGGTCACATGGGGCCCCCAGGAGCCTGTGCAGAGAGCTGAGAGGAGAGGAGGGGAGAGTGACTTGGGCTGGGCAGGTGGGACAGCTCCGAGGGAGGGAAAGGGCCACTTTGAAATGTGAGAGTCACAGAGTCCAGAGGTGTTCAACCTAGGGAGTTTCTTAAAGTCCAGCCAGCCCATTCTGTAGATGAGGCAAACTGAGGCAGCTCAGATGCTTAGATTAGAAATCAGATCAGGACACAGCTGGCCTGCCTCAGAGCTCTAAAGTCCTGGCAGCTCCTTGAGGGTAAGGTCCAGGGGTGGGGACAGAGACATTGGGGGTCCAAAGGACCAAGACCCATTCCAGCAGGCTGTGTCCTGGGGACAGAGAACTGTAGGGGTCTCTCCTGCCCTCCACTCCCACCCTCACCCACCCCCCAGCACTCAGTAGTCACCAGGGTGGAATATTTTAGCACCTATAGAAAAACCGCCACAGACGGCTGTGGCAGCTGTTGCTAAGGAGACGCTCCCAAAATAGCCCCCCTCCGCCAACCTTTCCCGCTGCTGCTCCTGCTGTGAGGAGGGGAGGAGGCCAGGCTGGGAGGGGGTGGCACATGAGCCTTGGCCCCAGGCTCACCCACCCACCCTGGCCCAAGAGCCGGGCAGCCACAGGTCTGCCAACCCACGGGGCAGGAAGCTGTCCTAAGCAAGCCCGTGACCTGAGCCACTGTCCTCAGCTGGGGAAGGTCACCTAGGCGAGGGGAAAGGGAGGAGAAGCCCCTGCATCCAAGACCCCCAACACACTCCCACATGTGCACGATCGCAGATTCTCGCAGTCCTGCACATCCACTGGTGCACACACAAGTACAGCCTCACACGTGCCCACCTAGGTACGCACATACCAGCAAGACACGAATAGATGCACGGGTAAACACATATGCCACAAACGCACAACACACACCTGCATACACATGCCACACAGCCATAAATACACGTGTTTATATACACGCACTCAAATGCACATCCCAAGTACACAATACACTAACGCATGCATGCCAGGCACATGGACGCACACACACCAGTGAACACATGCCACACAGCATACATGCACACACTTCCACAGATACACACAACTGTCCAAACACATGCCCAGGGTGTGGCATTCAAAGGGCATTCAGTGGTGTTACCCAGTGGGCTCTGTCCAGGTGGCCATGTCTTAGGGCTTCCAGATATCCTCACTTGATGGGGAGCTTCTGCAGTCCCCCACAGGGTAGAGGGCAGGGAGGAGGAGTACAGGCAGGTGGACAGAGTCATGTCTCTGTGAGCCCCTCTAATTCTGGGGACCAAAGGCTCCCTGGTGCCTGGGAGAGCCTCCCTGGGCCGGTTCCTTGGGAAGAGCACAGTGGAATGGACAGCAGACGAGTTCTGAGACCCAGGGGCTGGGGTGATGACAAGCACAGGATGGCAAAGGATGGCAAGTGTGATGGCCATTGACACCTGCAAAGCACTTTACAGCTTACAAGCTGCGTTTACACCGGTCGATTATTTCACATGCTTGGTACATACACTCTGAGATGGTGGTGGTGGTGTCCTCGTCTCAGACCCAAGAGAGGAGAGGGGACTTCAAGACCACACAGCAAGTTACCAGCAGAGCTGGAAGCAGAACCCAAGAGGGTGCCAGCATCCAGCCCCAGTGCCTTCCACTCTGCTGCTCGCTCCGGCTGGCAAGCGGGCCACCCGTGCGGGGCCTCGTGCGGGGCCTCGCTTTGCCCCTGACTCGCCCTGCGATATTGGGGAGCAGCCAGGCCCTCCATCTTCCAACAGGGAAAGCTGAGAACGAATCCCTAGGGGTGTTTTCAAACAACAGCTTGTGGCCTCAGTCGGGGCTGCCGAGTGGTGTTCGTCAGATGCCCTCGAAATGCTGGATGCCCGCGCAAGGACAAAGGGTGGCCGCATCGCTCCCTCCTCTTGGCCAGGCGCGGTCCCTCTCCAGCCTCGCGCTGTGGCTCCCGTTCATGAAGGCCCGGGCTCCGGGTCTTCGCCGGCGCCTCGTCACTCTGGAGACGGCGAGCAGCTTGCGGTTGCCGTGGGAACCTCGCCAGGGCCACCGCGCGCCGCACGACTCCAGGCGCCGGAGCTGCGTTTTGGGTCTCCAAAAGACACCTGTCGCCAGCGGCGAGGGGAGGCGGAGTCCTGGCTCGGTTATTATGTTTTTCTGTCTCTTTTAATTGAGGTGTAACTTGCAAACAGTGGCGCGTGCGTCTTAAGCTCGGTGAATTTTTTAGACATGTGTATGACATGTGTATGATATAAAACCCGTGTCACCGCCACCGGGATCAGGATACAGACGACTTGCAGCGCCCCAGAAGTTACATCTCGGCTGTAAACCGGGCAGATTGCCGTCTGAAGACACGGGGTTCCGCATTTGCTCCCCGCTTTGCTTTTCCGGCGTCTTTGGCCCTCAGCTCCCTGCAAAGAGAGGCAAAGAACTGACATTTGTCGGGTGACTTTACTCCTAGCAAAGCACGTTAGATACTTCGGGAACTTTGACCCCAGTCAGTGCTTAGTTTACACCCAGGTTAATGATAACCTGGGTGAAAACTGCGACTCAGGAAGATTGAATGAATGATCTAAATCCAGACAGCTCTTACGTGGTGGAGTGTGAGATTTGAGCTCATCTGTCTAACCTCCACATTCATCTTTTTCTTCTTCCTTCATTGGCCTCTTTTAAAGAGCAGTACAGATAAAATGCACTGGGAGAGCGGCCCTGTCACAGCTTTGCACCTTTGTGCTATAGTTGCTTCTACTCGGACTCTCCTCTCTTCCCCCAGCTTCTGTCCTGGAGGCAAGCTCCTACTCACTCTTCAAAACCCACTGGGGCATCACTTTGTCTAAAGCCTTCCTTAACTGCCATCCTCCCCAGCGGCTCCTCCCAGCCCAGGGTAATTAGTCTCTCCTCTGCCGCGGGGCCGTCCTCCCACAGTGCCACAGGGGCTCCTGCAGGCTGCATCTACACGCAACCCCAAGGCGCCTGGCACACAGCCGGTCCTTGATAAATGTGCTTGAACTGAAACTGGAAGAGAGGTTTTAGAACCTTGATTTCTCCCTCTGCAAAATGCAGTCCGCACTGGCCCTGCCTTGAACTCGATAGATACTGAGGTGGGGAAAGAACTTCCAGAACACCCAGGTTGGGACAGCAGGAAGAGAAAGGCTGCCCTCAGCCCACCCTTCAAGGTTAGGAAATGGACTCATCCGGTCTGGCCACAGGGCAGCCCCGGGCTGCCTGGGAAGAGATGCTCCATGCACTGAGGAACCTCCACTCGCCTCTGCCTGACGATGCCTTAGCGGCCTCTAGGGCCCTTTAGGGAGCCCCAGGAGCCGGGGCCCAGCCGGGGAGAGGCGGCTGATTAAGTGGTGGGTGCCCTGAATTTCACTTTACACCCGTTTCCTTCCACACAGCCTTGGAGGCAGTTTGCAGGATATTCAGTACAGTGGTGAAATGTAACAAGGGCCGCACCGGCAATGACAGATTATATACACATATTTTAAAAATAATTGAGCAGCTCCCCCATTCTTTTACCTGTAAGTCTGACTTTGAACATGTGATTTGCTTGTTAATGAGAAGAAACTCGTCCTTGCCATTTGAGCTGAAGGCAGTTCCCTCTTGGCTCTCCCCTGAGTTGCATTCCTACAGCAGGCATATTTTGGGGTGTCAGGAATTCAGGCCGGGGGTCGGTGAGGGACTTGCGGGATCCACCCAGCAGTGGGGACAGATAGTGAAGGGTGGTACAGGTGGCCCGAGTGCTCCTGTGGCTACAGCCATGTGTTTTAAAGGAGAAGGGGAAGGGGATGTCCCCTGTTCTTCGCTAGGAGCTTTTCGAAATGCTCCACTTGGAGATGGGGTGGTAGGAAAGAAAGGCAGGGCCCATTGCTAAGGGCAGAGTGATGGAACTGTGGGGAGAGGAGATCTGTGTGACTTGGGTTAGTGAGAGACACATTTGAGCCTCGATTTCCTTATCTGCAAAATGAGGACATAGTATCAGTTTCATGGGGTGATCGGGAAGACTCCGGGCAGAGTGCACCGAATAGGCAGTCAGCAGTACTTCCGTCTTTACTACCCCATTTAACAGATGAGAAAGCTGAGACCCAGAGAGGGGACAAGGCTCAGGCCCTGGAGCCATCCAGCCTGGGTTCTTTCCCTTCCACCACCATGGGGGTCACTCCTAAGGCCTCCCCTGGCCTTGGCCTGTTCCCCTGTGGTCTCCTGGAAGAAATAAAGGGCAGGAGAGGATTGCAGCCTGTTCCAGCGCCCATCTGCCTCCCCCCAGTTGGGGCTGCTTCCCAGGAAGACAGATGTTTCACCAAATGGCAAATGCACGTGCTTTTCCCTGGCTTGGGACAAGGTGGGTGCTGAGAAGGAAGGGCCAGCTGGTTGGGCAGAGAGAACCTCAGTCACACCACCGCCTTCTCTGGGCACCAGCTGCAAGGGAGGCATCTGGGCAGGGTTGAGGGGAGCAAGAAACAGAAGGGCCCATTCAGAAACTGCCAAAGCCCAGGGACAAGTGTCTGGCTTCTGTCTCAGAGGGAGTTGGTCCACAAGGTCCGTCACCTGCGAAGTGAAGAGTGAACGCCTGCTGCACAGCCCGCCCGTTGAAGCCAGATGGGAAGAACCCAAGCAACATGCCTGGCCTGTGCCTGGCACCCAGCAGATGCTCCGTGCTTGCTGGCTGTTGTTCTCACCACCTCCCTACTGGGGCAGGAGTCCCCACTGCTGAATCCCTGACAAATGGGCACCCACCCCCTGCTCACCCACCTCTCATGACAGGGAGCTCATCACCTGCCATGGCAACCCACAGTGTAATGTGATGATTTAATTGCAGAGTGTATGTTGGAATCCAGGTTCCAGGACTGCTTAGTGTCTGCGAGACCTTAAGCAAATTATTGAACCTCTCTGCCTCAGTTTCCCCGTGTGTAAAATGAGAATGATAACAGTGTCTTCCTCATAGTGTCGTTTAGATCAGTGCCTCTCAAACTTTCCTGTGCAAGTGAACTCCCTGGGGATCTTGTTTAACTGCAGAGTCCCTCCAGGGTTTGGGGTGGGGCTGAGAGAGTCTGCATTCCCAATAGGTGACAGCAGTGCGGCTGCTCCTTGGTCCACATGCTGAATCTCAAAGGACTGCCTCACCCTGGGAATTATGGTGAGGGGCCTGGGGGGGCCATAGAAGGGTCTTAAAAACTGGAGTGACAGAGCAACAGATTGTTATCATGCAAAAGCCTCTCTGGCTACCTGTGGCAGGAAGTGGGGCTGGGAGGAGGCCAGTTGTTTAGAGAGAGATGAGGATCCTGAGGGGGTATTTAGGTGGGGACAGTAAAGACCCCCAGTTCAGCTGACCCAGTCCACTCACAGATGCAGAGACTGGCCCCCTGCCCAGGCCACACGGCACTGGGAGGACTCCCTCCCACCAGAGGTCTTTTTTTTTTTTTTGAGACAGAGTCTCACTTTATTGCCCAGGCTAGAGTGAGTGCCATGGCATCAGCCTAGCTCACAGCAACCTCAAACTCCTGGGCTCAAGCAATCCTGCTGCCTCAGCCTCTCAAGCAACTGGGACTACAGGCATGCGCCACCATGCCCGGCTAATTATTTTTTTCTATATATATTAGTTGGCCAATTAATTTCTTTCCATTTATAGTAGAGATGGGGTCTCGCTCTTGCTCAGGCTGGTCTCCAACTCCTGAGCTCAAATGATCCGCCCACCTCGGCCTCCCAGAGAGCTAGGATTACAGGCGTGAGCCA
>VSMD01016176.1:0-12519 GCA_008750895.1 Mirza zaza
CCAGGCCCCCACCCCGCTATGCACCTGCACCTGCGCCCACCTGGACGGGAGGCCCGGCCCGCTGTTTCTTTAGTTTTTCTCTGCCTCCCAGGCCCCCACCCCGCTATGCACCTGCACCTGCGCCCACCTGGACGGGAGGCCCGGCCCGCTGTTTCCTTAGTTTTTCTCTGCCTCCCAGGCCCCCACCCCGCTATGCACCTGCACCTGCGCCCACCTGAGCGGGAGGCCGGCCCTGCTGGCTTCCGCGAGGCTCCCGGCCCGGGGGGCGGGCCAGGGCGGGGGGAGGGGAACTGACCCCTGGCGCCCCCTCTTGCTTGCCGGGTCTCTGGAACAGGCCGCATCCCGCCGCGACCCCGCTCCCCGGGGAGCCCCGCAGCCCGCCCTGCTCCCCGGGCCGCGAGCGACTCCGCCTCGGGCTCTGCTCGGCCGCGCTGGGCGGCGGCTCCCTTCCGGCGCGGCGACGGCCCGTCTGCCCGCGCCCGGGCCTCCGCCAGCCGCCCTTTACCTCCCGGGCCGGGTCGCCGGGACTGCGGGCGGCACGCGGGCGCGCGGCGGAACACGGCGGCACAACCCGCACCTGCGGGGAACCGGCCTCCAGCCGCGCCCCCCGCGCAGGCGCACTGGCTGCCGCGCCTTGGCCGCCGGGCTGCTGGGGGCGGGGCTACGACGCACGACGCGCGCGGCCGTATTGGGGCGTGGCCTGAGGTGGGCGGAGCTGGGCGCGGGCGGAGCCGAGCCTGAGGCTGGCGGGGGCGGGGCCGGCGGCCATCTCCGGGCGGGGCCTGTGTTAGGGGCGGGGCCTGTGTTAGGGGCGGGGCCTGTGTTAGGGGCGGGGCCTGTGTTAGGGGCGGGGCCTGTGTTGGGGGCGGGGCCTGTGTTGGGGGCGGGGCCTGTGTTGGGGGCGGGGCCTGTGTTGGGGGCGGGCGCGTGGCACCCGGGCTGCGGGGCTTCGGCTGCGTGGGAGTGTCGCGGTGTCGCCGGGGCCTCAGCAGCTCCGGGCGGCCCTGGGGCAGCACCGCGTGTGTCTGGCGGGCGTGGGGCCTCGGCCCTGGGCCTGCGGGAGTCCCTGGGCGGAGGCCCCATCGCGGGAGGTGGTTTCCGCTGTCACTGTCGTCCGCCCTACCGTCGCGGAGACCCTTCCTCAATCTCGGGCGTTCAGCAGCCCCTTCTCTGTGCAGCCCTGGCCCTTCTCTCTCCGCGAGGGCCTTGGTAGCTCACAGGTCATTGGACCTCATCTCTCCCTGCCTCCCTGTCCCCAGCCCGCAGCCACAGTGTGCCCTGCAGAGCCTGGGCCCAGTGGCAGTCTGGCAAGTTCTGCCTCTCCCGTGCCACCTGTCACCTCTGGGTCTCAGCCCCTCTTCCGAACAGTGGGGACACTCAGCCCTGCTCTGCCTCTCGCAGCCCTGGGTGGGCCAGCTGGGCACTGAAAGACAGATGGCCAAAGCAGGGGGGTGAGCCTGGGTGGCGGGTGAGGTGGGAGCTGGGGGTGGGGGTGGGAGCTGGGGCTGGGCCTGGCGCACACACCTGTGGCCTCTGCTTTCCAGAGCTCTACCTGGGTAAGAGCAAGCGGTTCTATAAGGAGCTGGGCTCCAAGCGGTGAGTGTGTATGTGGGGGTACCCTGGGGGTGGCATGGGGCTGAGGAGCAGAGTCTGCCTGAGCTGGCAGAGGGGCCCAGGTGCCCTGTTCCTGCATTCCTCCTCTCCCTGGAGCCCTCTGCTCTGCTGTGCACTCAGGCCTTCCCGGGCAGGTCGGCTCTGGTGGCATAGACTGCCCTGGCCAGCCTCTGCCGATTATCTCTGGGGTGTTGTGTGTCTCTAACGAGGCCTCTCACCCAGGGCCTGCTCTACACAGGCTGCAGGGCCCAGACGACTAGAGGGGCGTGGAGCCTGGTGCCGCAGGCAGGGGCCATGCCAGCCTTCTGGTGCCTATGCCACATGCCCCTCCCCTGAGCCAGATGCTCTGGCTCACCCAGCCTGGGGCCCAGTCCATCCTCCCTGCACCCCGGCTGAGTGCCCCGCCTGCTGGTGGGCTGGGCTGCCCTGCCGTGCCATCTCTGAGCCTCCGGTGAGGTGGGTGGGTTGGGTGGGGCAGGCCTGACCTGGGAACTGGTCTGTGCATCTGGTGGGGACGGGCAGACGCCGGACTCAGGCTTCACCAGAGTCTGGCCCAGGAGCTGGTGTCGTCGTAGGAACAACAGCCTGCGTATCCTGCCGGCTGCCCTGGGAAGCCTGCTTGAGACGTGGCTGTGGAGGTTTGTGATAGCCAAGGCGGTCCAGCACGAGGGGAGGCGGGAGCCCCTTGGGGCCTTGCCTCTGGGTCTGACCTGGGCCGTGCCCCGGCCCCCGACCTCCAGGCCGAGGCTGTCTGGGGACCTGCGGAGTGGAGGGCTGCTGATGGCCAGCACAGGTGGGTCGGGGAAGGCCCCGGGCCACAGCCTCAGGTGGGAAGGCCTTTCTGCACTGGTGACTGCACCCTGCCCCTGTCTGGCTGGTCGATCTCAGCACGGCTCTTCCTTGGCAGTGTGACAAGGATGTGCGTGGCAGGTGAAGCCCCAGCGTCCAAGTATCCAGGGGACATATGCTGCCCTGGGCGTGCCGTGAATTGGATTCGAAGAATCATTCTCGAGCCGCCGGGCAGGGACTCTGAACCTTGGCTGACCCCAGGCGGCAGCGAGCCGAGAAACCGCAGCTCTAGACAGGCGTTTCCTCACTGGCCCGAGCCCTGTGGCTCCCACCTCGCTCCCTGCTGGGCTCCTCTGGCCAGCTGGGCAGTTGTGGGTCCCATGGTGTCACTTTCCTGCCATGAAAGCTGCTGTCCCTCAGAGAGGATGGATGGCACATGGGGCGCTGGGGACTGTAACCTCACTGCCCCTGCCCGGTCACTTCATCCCAAGGCTGTATGTCCGGACAGCCCAGCTCTGACAGGTTCTGAAGGCCACCTGGGTACCTCCCTGGATTTCCCTCCTCCAAGCCTGGGTGACCACAGTGGCCTCATGTTGGTCTCTCCCTTCCCTCCCACCCCTGCCTGCTCCAGGCCTTTCTCTTCTCCATGGTCACGGAGCAGGTGGCACGTCCCTTTGCGTTGGACCCTCCTCTGGTGGATTCCCAGCTGTGGCTCCCCAGGTCCCCTGGGGCCACCTCTCGGCCTCAGCCCCGCTGGGTCTCTGAACGTGTGGTCCCTTAAGTCGGGCATTTGGGAGCATCCTGGTCACTGCTGAGTCCAGCACTAGGACCCCCTCCCTCGAGGTCAGCTCCCAGCTGTCTTGCAGGAGGCCACGGACTACCGGGCTCCGCGCCCCTCCCAGACAGACAAGGCGGCCACTTCTTTGAAGCGTTTACTTAGCTCAAGTCTGAAGCTCCGGACATTTGAGGAGCACGCGCTTGGAGAGTGGGCGGAAGACAGTTGGTCGCGTCTACTGGGCTGCGACTGGACGCCGGCCCGGCGGGCGTGCGCGGAGGGGCGCCGCGCTGGACACCGCTCACCCGGGAGTCCGGCGGCGGCGGCTGCGCTCCAGGCCGGGCGCGGGGCGCACGCGGTCCCCGCGGCACCGTGTCTCCGCGGGCGCCTCCGGGCGGCGGGTGGGCGTGGGCCGCGCAGCGCGGCTCGGCTTGGCCTTGGCTACCAGACGCGGCATCGCTCCCTGGGGTGCATGGGTGTGCCTCGGGGGCACCGAAAGGCGTCGGCGAAGGCGGCCAAGTTCCGCAGCGATCCCAGCACCCTGCGGGCGGCGCGCGGGCCGGTGGAGGGTGAGGCGCAGGGCGCGCGGGGCGCGGGCGGAGCGGTGGAGGGTGAGGCGCGGGAACGCGCGGGGCGCGGGCGGACTTGCCTGTACTTCAGGGGGCTGTGCACGTCAGTCTTGATGGACTGGACTGCGAACTCGGGCCTGTAGGACCCGCACCACACCTGCGGGAGCGCGAGGGGCGTGGCTGTGGGGCAGCTGGGGCACCTGGTTCCTCCCCTCCCCGCACCTGTGCGTTCCCAGCTCCCTCTGCCCCAAGCCTCATCACTGAGCCTGGTAAGGAAGTGCCCCCGCCTTCTGCCCACACCCTCACCTGCTGGGGCGGGGCCCTCCCAAGGCGTGCAGTGGGGAGGTGGCGGTGGGTGGCCCTACCTGGGCATAGTTGATGAAGAAAAGCTGTTCGTAGGTCAGATGCAGTCCGGGCAGCTGCTGGTCCTTGCCGCCTTCCGCCACCCACTTTAGGTACGCCTGCGGGCACAAGGGAGGTGGCCCGGCTGGCCGGACTGCAGAGTCCTCAGGTCTCCCCGCAGAGTGGGGGTCCTGCTCCTGCAGCGTGGGGCGCCTTTGCACCTGCCCCCCAGGAGTGCTCACCACCTTAATTACTCAGGGGCCCTCTGAACACCTACATCTGCTGGGCTCTGTGGGGATCCCTGGCCAGCATGGCAGCCCCAGAATGAGCTTCTGACACCTAGTGCTCCCCCGTCCCTGAGGCTGTGGGCGCAGAGGGTGTGCGATGGCTCAGCTGTTCCTGCAGGTGGGGAGTGGGGGCGAGACGCCCGTGCCTGCCCGTGGCAGAAGGTGCTGCCCCAGAGCACTGCTGCCTGCCCAGTACGGAGGGAGGGGTTCCCACGACAGCCTCGTCTTGGGCCCCGTCGCCTGCTGGGCCAGGTTGCTCCCCCCACCTCTCTGGGGGCCCCGCTTGCACCCACCTTGTAGGCCTGCCGCACCCCTCCGTTGTCAGCTATGTTTTCCCCGAGGGTGCTGAATCCGTTTACCTGCACACAGGAGACAGCATTGGGGGGGGTCTGGGCAGCCTGGGCCTGGCTGCCCTGCTTCCCCACGGCCAGTGCTGGGGTTCGAGTCCCGGGTAGCTGGGTACCCAGGGCATGCTCACATTTTGATCGTCTGCCAGGTCCCAGGAGTAGTTGCCGTACTGGTAGATCATGCACTCGGACTGCTCGCGGAAGTGCTGGGTTGAGAAGTTACTCCACCAATCCATCATGTTGCCGTCCTTGTCAAAGTTCCGGCCTGGGAAGGGGCAGGGGTGAGGCGGGCTGCCTACCCGCCCCTGCGCCCTGGCCCCTCCGGCTGATGGCAGGTGGCGGCCCAGCACGCAGCCTCTCCGGCCCCTTCTCCAGCCAGCCCCAGAGTCAAGAGCTCTTGGTCTTGGCAGGGACAGGCCTGGAAAGGCACTGGTGTGCTCTGGGGTACTCAGCCCCCCAGAGCAGGTGGGCTTCAGTGATTCTCCATGCCACCCTCTGCAGTTAGGGCCTGGGGTCTCAGAGGCACGGTGGTTTAAGGACTCCTGTGATGCCCAAACTCTCTGAACCCTAGGTGGGGGGCGCACATGGCACCTGAGGACACGTGGCTGCCAGGGAAGGCCCTGGTGGCTGAGCCACATGGGAACCAGCGGGGGCCCCTGCGCGTGCTGGAGGTTGGCGTGTTGGGGTCGGCACGTCCCTGGCCGGAGAGTGCTGGCTTCCTGGAAAGGATCCTGCACTGGGATTGGGCCAGGCTGGGACCCCGAGCTTCATAGGTGTGCTGGGCAGTGCCGCTGCCCTCTTTTCATGGGCCGAGGGAGGGGACGTGACCAGTCGCCAGGTGGAGTCAGATCATGGGATAGAGCTCTTGTGTCCCTTCCTCCCTACCTGGAGCAGGTGCCCTAGATGGCACCCCAGCCTGGCACCCAAGACCTGCCCTGCCCCCACAGCTCCCTGGGGGACCTGGCACATCGTCCCGGACCCTGGCCTCAGGGTCCCCACTTAAACCATGAAAGGGTTGAGTGGACACCCCCAGGCCTCTGCCTGCTGCTGCTCAGTGGAGACGGGAGTGGTGTGGCCCTCACCGTTGTCATCGAAGCCGTGCGTGATCTCGTGCCCGATCACCATCCCAATGCCCCCGTAGTTCAAGGCCTGCGGCTGCTCCTTGCTGAAGAAGGGGGGCTGCAGGATGCCGGCGGGGAACACTGTCCGCGGCGGGGGACAGGGAATAAGCTGTGAGTGGGCGCATCTCCCGCGTGCCGGGCTAGGCGTGGGCGCCTCCAGGGGTCCCGTCACCTTATCCCACAGCCTGGCAGGTAGAGGTTGGGGCCCCCAGTTTACAGGAAAGGAGACTGAGGCTCCGAGGCCAGGAGGGCAGGGTCAGTGTGTGGCGGGTCCAGGACCATGCCCCGCTTCTTTCTAGCATTCTGTGCACCTTCAGGAAAAGGGTCTTTGCTGCCCCCCAAACCCACCCACCCCACGGACATTCACGGACGCAGGAGTGAACCTTTCCTGCAGGTGGGCAAGGGGCGAGGTGGGCAAGAACAGGCTGGGGCACCCCCAGCACAAAGGCAGGGGCAAGAGGGTGCAAGTTGCCCCTTGACCTCTGGCACTGAAGGGCCTGGGGCAGGTGTGGGGGGGGCAGACGTACCAATCTGGTTTCGGTTTGGGGAGTAGAACGCGTTGACCACGGCGGCCCCAATGATCCAGCTGCGATAAACAAGGCTGTCGCTTGGAGCCTACATCTGGGACCGTCCCCCTGCGTGGTCCCTGCCCCAGCTGACCAGAGCCCACCCTGAGGAGGCCCATGTCGCAGTGGCCATGCCAGAGCAGGGTCTGGGCCAGTCCCAGGGTTGGGTTCCCCTCTGGGGCCCCCGAGGAGGGGAAGCTCAGGCCCCTGAAGCAGAGGGTGCTGGGGGACTCTGGGACTGGCCCAGCAGCCCTCCGCAGCTGGCACGGGGGCAGCCGTGGGCAAGCACGGGTTGCATGTTCATGCCACGCCGGCCACTCCCGAGGCCCCGTGTGCCACTCCGGCCACACCACTCACAGATTCTGGTCCACCTTTTCTCGAAGCTTCTTTATGCTCCGCTGGGCACCTGCCCTGAGGTTCTGTAGGCTGTTCTCAAAGTACAGGTCCTCTGAGAAGTTCAGCTACAGGACAGGGGCAGTCACTGCCAGCGCTGGGGCTGGGTCCACAGCGGGGAAGGGAGAGGTCAGGTCTGGCTGGGGAAGCCCTCAATGCTCGCCAGGCAGCCGGCACGCGGCTGGCAGGCCCTCGGTGTGGGTGGACCGGGGGTGGGGGGGGCAGCCCTGCCTCTGAGCAAGTCCCTAGTCCCTCCAGGCCTCAGTTTCCCCATCTGTAAACGGAGGGTAGTGCTGGAGCCGCCCCAGGCCATGGTGAGAACAGCATGGTGCTGGGGCTGGGCACGGAGCACCCCTCCCAGTGATCAAGGCCTCCTGTCCACAGGGGCTGCTTGGGGACAGGTGGGGTTGGGGACGGACAGGGGCTGAGCAGCATGGCGCCAGGGGGAGGGGCGCACATTGGAATACTCCTCGTCCAGGCGCTTGTTCTTCTCCTGCAGGATGTAGTCGGGGTAGCCAACCTGCTGCCGAATACTCATGGCCTGAGGAGGGGAGGGCCCGTGGGTGCCTGCCCCGCCCCAGGAGGGCTGGACCCAGGGCACCCTGGCTCTGCTCTCCTTGCCCTGTGGGTAAGGGACTCAGGGACTCGGCCCCCAGCTCCACCTCGCAGCGTGTGGAGGTTTAATGGGGACAGAACATGGCGGGCTGGGCCTCCCCACCAACTTTCCAGGAACCTGGGGAAAGACCTGGCCTTAGAGCCCGAGAGCCAGCCAGGAGCTTGCAAGGGGCCAGGAGGCTGCTGTTGTCACCCTGACCCAGAGGGGCCTCTGATGGATCCCGGGCCTTACTCCCGAGGCCACCCCTGCTGGTCCCTGGGGATGGCTGGGGATTTGCAGGGCTTGGCTTCCATCCTGCCTCTGCCCCGCCGCCCCTCATCTCTCAGGCGTCTGTGCCGGTGCCTGCCCGGGGCTGCCTGCTTCTGTCTGGGCCCCCATCCCCACTGCGGCCGCCTGCGCAGCTGCCCAGGCCCCGCCAGGCCGGCGCACCTTATCCTGGGCCTTCCTCCTGGACTCCTCGTCCATCCAGCCCAGCTCGTCCAGCGTCTCCACGAACACGGCCCGCACCTTGTCAATGAGTTCTCCAACCTGGGGGAGGCACGGCCCTGGCGTCCCAGACTCACCCCAGGGTGGACGGCCAGCCTGGGGTCTTTCCGGGAGGTCTGGTCCAAAGCACGGCCAGGACAGCCCAGGCCACCCCCGGCTGCAGCCTCTCTGGACAAGGTGCGGGCCGGTGCGGGGATGACCACTCCGTCCAGGGCCCTCCCTGCTGGGCCTTGGGTCCCACCCCTGGACTCTGCGTGCACGGCCCGCGCCTTTCCCAGGGGGACCTCTGGCCGGCTGGGGGTTCCCCTGGCCCCTCGTCTGCTGCACCCCGGGTGCCGCCGGGCAGACGCCTGCTGCCCAGGCGGGGCGGGGGTCACAGTGCAGGGGTGCCGCGGCTGCTCCCCACTGCCCCGGGCTGGTGTCCCTGCGAAGCCTGTGCCAGGCGGGCGAGCTGCCCCCAAGGTGGGCCTGGACAGGGGCTGGCCACACGGGGACGCAGGGCCGCCCACCATGTCCTTGCTCTCTCCAGGGAACGCCTGCGTGACGTAGAGGGAGCCCACGGCGCTCTCCATGTTGCTGTTGACATAGCCCACGCACTCTCGCCAGCGCACCTCCTCCACGGTCGTGCCGTACAGCGCCTGGCGGGTTCGTCGGCGAGTTCGTCCCCCCTCTTGTGCCAACATCGGCCTCCCCAGGGCCCGCCCTGAGCAGACCCACCGCCCTCTGCCCCAGGGTGCCCGGGGGCGAGGGGGTGGCATGGGATGGTCTCGGAGACTCGCCTCTGGGTGCTGGCCATGGCGTGGGGGCCGGTGTGCAGATTTGAGTGGGGGGCTCCCACCCGGACTGGGAGTTGGGCTTTTTTAGGCTGGGGGAGTTGGGGTTCCTCCTTGGCCCTCGTCCTTGTCACTTAGACCTGGTTATCTGGCTGGACCCTGTCCTCTAGGAGTCCAGCCCCACCACAAGGCACAGGGCTGGCCTTGTCAACGAACGAATGAGTAACAGGCCCGCCTCGGGCAGGCCGGGGCCTCGCTCACCTTGCGGTAGTTCACGCGTGCATCCTTGAACCTCTGGCTCAGGCTGCCAATGCGATCCAGCACCAGGCGCCAGGCCAGGTAGTTCTGCAAGGTCCTGGGGGCAGAAGGGGGGAGGCGGGGCTGGAACTGGCAAGCCGGTGTTTGCCAAGGGACATGGGGGGGCGTGGGCGGGGCCCTTGGCCAGCAGGTTCTACTCTGTAGAGTTCTGGCTGCCGGGCAAAACCTACGAGGCTGTGTGCCCGGGTGCCGGGAGAAGCCTCACATCTCTGAAGTGAGGCTCACGGACCACTGAAATGCAACCCTTCGCGTCCCCCCCTCCGCGGGGTAAATGCGTAATGGCGACGAGGAGAGAGTAGGCGCAGGTGTGGAGGCCTCTCGGGACCTCCCCTGGGCTGCACCTGGTCGAGTAGGTGTGGATGATGTGCTCGAGGTTCCGCAGGTAGGGGATGCCGTAGACCACCACCTCCTCGTTGGGCAGCAGCTTGATTTTCACGGAGGACAGCACAGTTTGTATGAAGAGTGTCCAGTTAAATCCCTGGGCAGAGGGGGTGGGGGGAGAGAGGGCGGAACAGAGAGGTGGACACAGCTCCTGGGCACCTAAGAGGCCCAGCCCCTGCTGCAGAGGGTCCGTGGAGCAGAGAGACGGCGCGGACGGTCAGAGCAGGGAAAGGCAGGTGACGCGGCCAGGAAGCCTTCGGACCGGGAACACACAGCCACCGTGCTGGCGTATTCGAGAGTGTAAGTACGATGGGGAACTCCCAAGAAAAACACAACTTAGCGAAAGTGACAAAAGAAGAAATAGAAAATGCAAATAGTCTGATGAGTCAAATAACCTGACTCTTTCATCCGAAATAGTCCCACAAACAAATTTCCCGGCTCGTCTGGCTTTACCAGTGGGTTCGATCCGGTATTTAAGGAACACGCACTGCCAAGTCTTACCAAAACATTCCAGAGGAGAGGAAAAGAGAAAATCCTTTTCAGTTTGATTTAAGAGGCCAAGAATAACCTCAACCCCGAACCAAGGATCTTGTAAGAAAAGGAAACAACAAGCCGGTCTCCTTTTGTCTTAGACACAAAGATCCTAACTAAGCAGGACATTAGCAGATAGAATTCAGCCACACAGCCAGATTAGGTTCGCCCCAGGAATCAAGTCGATACATTTCACTATGATTTATGAAGGAGAGAAATCACGATGATTTCAGTAGTTGCAGAAAAGGCACTTCATAAAATCTGCCATCTACCAGCAAACTAAAAATAGAAGTTGAGGTCTATAATCTGATACAGGAAACCGGTGAAACAGCAGCAGCAACAAAAACAAAGAACTCCGCGGCAAACATAAGATGCAGCGGCGAGATGCGGCCAGCTGCCCTCTGGCCTCGGGAAGGAAGCGGGCGTCCGCTCTCACGACGCCAGCATTACGTGGAAAGTCCTGGCCAGCTCGGTAAGACAGACGGTGAAATAAAATCAACGAGGATTGAAAGAGAATAAATAAAACTGGTATTTTTCACAGACGACATGGTCCTATGTGTTTAAAATCTGAAAAGGATCTACCAATAGACTCTGAGAACTAATAAGTGAATTGTGTAAAATTGCTACATGTTAATACAAAGTCGGTATTTCTACATACTGCAACAAACAATAAGAGGATAAGTTACAAAAGGATGCTATTTATAGTATAAAAAGACCAAACACATAGGAGGATATCTATTGCACATAAATGTGTAAGACCTTAAAATAGAAACTACAAAACTTAGAGAAATTAAAGAAAACGTAAATAAATGGAAGCGCATGTCAGGTTCACAGTTTGGGAGACTCAACATCGTGAAGATGTCAATCTTCTCCAAATTGACATGGAGATTCCAGGCCATCCCTGTCACAACAACTCCAGCAGGAGCGTGTGTGCGTGTGCGTGCATAATTGGCAAGCTGATTTTAAGTTTCACATGAAAATGCAAAGGACCGAGAATCGTCAAGACGGTCCCGAAGGACGAAGCTGTCAGGCGTCGTAGGGAAGCTCTGTAGTGAACCGAGCAGGCGGCTGTCACCGCAGAGCGGAGAAGAGACCAGAGGGACAGACGAGAGTCGGAAACACACAGGCACATACACAAAGACAGGCGATTTGTAACGAAGGCCGTGCGCAGACCGGAGCTAAAGGGGAGGTCTTCTCGGTGCGTAGGGGCTGGCTGATATGGAAACCCACGAGGAGGAAACCAAACAAGTCCCGCATCTCACAGTCTATAAGAAAGTCCTCTCAAGGTAGGTTGCCGACTACGCCACCTTGGGAGAAGGCAAAGAACACTAACCATAGAGGAAAGATTGCTCTGTCTTTAACGGACACGTTAATCGGACCCCTTGATAAACCTCCTTTGACACAGAACAACCGCTGCAAGAGCAGACAAGCCAGCTGCCCCGTGGGGAGGACGTTTGCACACGCAGACTGACCGAAGTCACATCCAGAGGACACAAAGAACTGGGAGGTCCGTAAGAAACGGCAGACAGCCCAACAGAGCAAAGGTACGAGACTCGTACAGACGCTTCACGGAAGAGGACAGCCGCTGACCGACTGACATGAAACGGCACCGACCTCCTTGGCCGGCGAGGACGGTCCGACGGAACCCCGGTGGGATCCCAGGACACGTCCGCCAGCCAGGACGGCTGAGACGCAAAGACCAGGCGCTGCCAAGCGCCGGCAGCAGGAGCCACACCCTCGCCGGGGAGCGCAGATCTGTGCCTCCACTTTGGGGACAGAGACACAGGCTGGCCTGGCGTCGCTCACGACTGAGCGCGCTGTTCCGGGACCCGGCGGTTTCGTTCCTGGGTGTGTTACCTGACCGAAACACACCAGGGGCGTGCCAGCTGCACATACAGGAACGAGAGTCGCGACATTATTCAGAAAAGACCCCAAGAAGGCCGGGCGTGGTGGCTCCCGCCTGTGATCCTAGCACTCTGGGAGGCCGAGGAGGGAGGATCGCTTGAGGTCAGGAGTTCAAGACCAGCCTGAACAAGAGCGAGACCCTGTCTCTACTAAAAATAGAAATAAATTAATCCGCCAGCTAAAAAAATATAGAAAAAATTAGCCGGGCGTGGTGGCGCATGCCTGTAGTCCCAGCTACTCGGGAGGCTGAGGCGGGAGGATCCCTTGAGCCCTGGTGTTTGAGGTTGCCGTGAGCTAGGCTGACGCCACGGCACTCACTCTAGCCTGGGCAACAAAGCGAGACTCTGTCTCAAAAAAAAAAAAAAATGGAAAAAAGAAAAGACCCCAGGCCGGGCGCGGTGGCTCAAGCCTGTACCTAGCACTCTGGGAGGCCGAGGCGGGTGGATTGCTCAAGGTCGGGAGTTCAAAACCAGCCTGAGCGAGACCCTGTCTCTACTAAAAATAGAAAGAAATTAATTGACCAACTAAAAATATATATACAAAAAAATTAGCTGGGCATGGTGGCGCACGCCTGTAGTCCCAGCCACTTGGGAGGCTGAGGCAAGAGGATCGCTTGAGCCCAGGAGTTTGAGGTTGCTGTGAGCTAGGCTGACGCCACGGCACTCACTCTAGCCTGTGCAACAAAGTGAGACTCTGTCTCAAAAAA
>VSMD01016178.1:0-38288 GCA_008750895.1 Mirza zaza
GAGTGGACATCATTTAGTAGGCAGAGGGGAAGGAGTAATCCTAAAGGTTATTAAGGTGGGGGGACATGACCAGAGAGGCTAATATGGCAGTCATGAATGGAATGGGGCAGACAGGGGAGATATGGGGAAGACAAGAGGAATGTACAGAACTTGGAAGGTAGGTGGAACCTTCTAAGTGCACAGGAAATAGGACCCTGTGCAGGAGGCAAAGGACAGCCAACGGAAATCTGTGGCCATGGGGGGTTCTGGCATCTGAGATAGTGTTTGGTGTCCCCCTGGCAAAACACTCTGGCCAGGAAAAAGAGACTCTGGGTGAGTTAGAGCAGCAATGACATGCACAGACCACTTCAGGATCTTGTAAAAATGTGGATTCTGCATCTTTAGGTGTGAGGGGGCCCTGAAATACTACTATAAGCTCCCAGGTGAAGTCCATGTTACTGGTTCAGGGACCACACTTGGTGTAGCAAGAATCTAGAACTCACATTTGTTAATTTTAGGCAGTGATTTATAACAGCTGAAAAATCTGTGAAAAAAGTGACTCAATTGTTTCTAAGTGTTTTTATTTCTTTAAATCTCATTCTAAATGTGGCAGGAAGCTAGCACATGGTTAAACTTGTGTTTGTTTTTTAGATTCTAACTTGACCCAGGGAAACTGTGGTCCTCTCTTTAGGAGGGAGTATGAATAGCCTTTCTGGGTGTAGAGGTTTAACCACCCCCTCAGGACAGTCTGCTCCCCTGCGTAGGGAGGGTTGGGAGGATGCCAGGAAGGGGAAGTGTATCCCTCCATTGTTCCAGAAGGCTCCCTTCTGTATTTAGAGGTCTAAAGGAGCAGCTTTGGGACCCTGCAGAAGTCGAGGAAGGAAGAATAATTGTCCAGAAGTGATAGATCCAGTGTCTAGAGTCAGTCTGCAGCCTGGGATTACCCGGAGGTGGCATGGTGGTAGGTCAATGACCAAAGTGTTGGCAGGAAAGCAGGAATGACATGTTTGGGGTGGGCCCTGGAAGGCTGATGGCCTCCTTGTCTTTAGAGCTGCTCTTCATGGCTCCAAGGAGTCCTGCTGGCTTGTTCCCTGTTGCTCCATGAAACCCTTCATTTCTGGGGAGACCAACTGCTTCACGCCAGCCCCCCAGGCCTTTGTGTGAATCAAGACAGCTGACATTGAGCTTCTCCTCGTGGAGATAGTCAAGGGGATATACAAGCCAATAATACATTTTGAGTTGTCTATTTATAAATGCAGAATAACTGTTTAGCCTTCTTCATCATCTATGGCCAGGAACAAGGTCAAGTTTCTCTTAATGATCAAATTAATAGGATCTGAACTGCTATCCACCTCATTTGCCCATTGTTGGTCATCCTTTTGTCCTTTCCCAGGACAGCCATGCCAGGCTGCTTATTTGCATAATTTCACCCTGCCCCTGCTAACTTCACCTATGCAGTATGATCTCCAGCAGGACCAGTGAGCCTGGAGAAGGGCTGGGCACTGCCCTGGACTGTGGGGCTCAAGGCCCCCGTGCACAGCACAAGCCCCGGCAATCAGCAGTTATTCTGACAATTAGATGTGTGGTATAACAGGTGGGGGTTCTGGACTTGAACAGCAAAGGTTCAAATCCTGGCTCTGCCACATAGTTACCTGGCTGCTGATCAGGGGCGTGTGCTTTGCCTGGCTGGGATCTACATTCCAAATCCTTGCCTTCTCCTTGTGAGACCATGGCCGGTCACGCAGTCACCACTCTGAGCCTAGGTTTCCTTGGCCGTAAGCAGAGATGAGACACTCCCCCCACAGGCTTGTGGTAAGAATGGAGTTACAGAACTCCGGAAGCACCTCACGCTGTGTGTGGCGCACAGGAAGCACCCAATAAATAGTAGCTATTACCATGAAATGATACTTATTTAATAAGCAAAGAGTTGTGGGTTTTATTAGAAACAAAGTAGGTATGTCTGCTTCTCAGTCCCCCGTCCCCCGGGGAAGCCAGACCACGAGCTTGTAAATGCCTAGCATGGCGTCCACCTGGTGGCCGCATCCCCAGATCTCTCATCAAAAACCTGGAGGAAATGAAAAGGCTTGTAATTTATAAACCAAGGCTTCTCATGGGGGCCGGGGAGGAGAGCGGAGGAGAGGGGCGGGCGAGCACACTCTGGGGCCTTGGTGGGGCCCGGGCAGGCAGCTCGAAAACAAAGCAGCACTTTGTCCTGGGGCTTGGCTTGGCTTTTTGTCATAATATTTAATGAATTTTGAAACTTCAGATAACATTAAAGAAAAGTGTGAGATATTTACATCTCCTAAAGAAGGGAGCTCGGGTTAAGAAGGTTGAAAAACATCTGTAGCCTACAAAGTACGGCAAAGCTCCCAGGAATGTGACAGGTACAGGGAAGCGCCGGGCTCCGCACCTCTGCCCACCCTGCCATGCGCCCCGATCCCAAGGTGGCAGTGGGCAGGGGCCCGTGCAGCCCACAGAGGCCGCCTGATTGGAAAAAGCTGGGCACTTCTGTGTTCTGGGTCTTTCCTTTTGCTTTACCATGCAAATGAGTGAAACCTGAACAAATGTTCATTAAGATCGTTTGAAACACGATGCCCCTTCATCCTCGGGTTTTATTATTATTCCAGTTATCCCCTAGGATGTGGCGCATAAATCTTTTATTCATCCTGAGAAGTCCATTTGCCACCCTGGCTAAATATAACTCCTTCGTGTATCTTTTTCCTCCATTCTTAATTGTTTTACACTATTGGCTTACTGAAAAGTTTAAAGTTAATAAAATGAAAAATATACTTGCAGAATAGTACACAAGTGTTTTTTGAATTGTTACAAAGTGAATCCAGCCAATCACAAAGCAGAATGGCACCCCTGACACCCATCCCCCACAAGGGTGAGCGCCGTCCTGGTGGTAACAGCACTGGGTGGCTTTGCTTGTTTTTAAGCTTTATATAAATGGAATTATAAGGATGCATTAAGTGAGGGAGGCTCGCCATCCACGTCGTTGGGTGTTGCAATAGGTCCTTCTTGTTGCTGTATCGTATCCCTAGTGTGATTGGAGACATAGCTGTGGAGGAGGGCAAGTGTCCCCTGACAGGATTGGTCCCAGGGATGAGCATGTGACCTCGGTGGGCAATTGGGTTTCCCAAATTGGAAGCCGATAGGCATCTCTGTCCCTCCTGGTAAGTGGTATATCTCAGCGACTGGAGTCAGGCCATCCGTGTCCGTTCCTGGCTGTGTCACGTACTAGCTGTGGGATCTGGTGTGAGTCATTTCACCTCTCCAGTTCCCATGTTTGTTTCCTCATCGGTAAAAGGAGATAATAATAATAACATCTATTCCCTAAGGTCATTTTGAAGATTAAATGTGTGGTAGGAACCATGCCAGGTACGTATTAAATGCTAAAAAGTGGATTTCTGTTCCTGGATTGTGAACTGTGAAGGTTGCAAGGCCGAGCTGCTAGTGTGACCGTCGTGTTACTTGGGGCCTCTGTGCACACGGACTGTTGTGCCTCTAAGCCCTTGTATTAACGTGTGCTGTTCCGTCTGCATAGCCTATCAGCTTCCCTTTTGGTCCCACAGAAAACTTCCCTCCCTCTTTCATGTCTCAGCCCAAAGGGATGGCCCAGTGTCCTGTGGGTGGCCTTCGCACCCTCTCCCAAGCAATCCTACCCCCATCCCTGCCTGCATCTTCGTACCACAGCAGTTCTCAAAGAGCGTCTACAAAGCCCCGAGGGGCCTCCTAAGAGGTGATTTGCCTTGTTCCCTGTGTTGACATGCACTGAGGGCACAAAAGCGTTGGTGAATGAAAACTGTAGCTGCTTTAGCGTAAATCAAGGCAGTGACACCAAATTGTACTACCAGCCATTCATTGGTTTCCCTCACAACCACGGACTATGTTGTTAAAAAAAAAAAAAGGAAAAAGAAAGAAAAGCCAATTTCACTTAAAAATGCCTTTGATGAGCAGTAAAAATTGTTAATGTTTGACTCTTGAATGCTTGTGCATGTGTTGTTAAATATTTTATATGGCAAAATGGGAAGGGGGCATGAAGCACTTCTGTGTATACTGAAGGAGGATGGCTGTGTTGAGGAAAACCACTTGTGCAATGAGTGGCAAGCTGAATCACCTGCTTTTTCCATGGAATACCATTTTTACTTGAAGGAACAAGTGACAGACTATGGTTATTCAGACTTGGGTGTCTGGTGGATATTTTCTCAAAAGTGAACAAAGAGAGCCTGTCACAGCAAGGAAAATAATTGTCAGTACTTGTTGCCAAAGATAAAATGTGAACTTTCAAGTAAAAATTAGAATTTTGGAAAACATGTAAATGCCACCAGGAGCCGCCCAGATTCCACCACCTAAAGACCCTTCTGGTGAGAAAGGTGGAGATATTAATGAATGAGACTAAGCCAGGATTTTATGTCCCACTCTTTAAAAAAATTAGATAATAATTATATATATCTATGGGGTACAATATGATGTTTTGATATGTGTACATATTGTAGAAAGATTAAATCAGTGAGTTAATATATATGTCACCTCACCTACTTATCATTTTCTTGTGGTGAGAATATTTAAAATCTACTCTTTCAACAATTTTGAAATATACAATATGTTATTATTAACTGTGGTCACCATGCTGAGTTTGAGACCAAGCTGAGTAAGAGCAAGATCCCATCTCTACAAAAAATAGAAAAATTAGTTGGGCATGGTGGCACATACCTGTAGTCCCAGCTACTCACTTGGGAGGCTGAGGCAGAGGATCACTTGAGCCCAGGAGTTTGAGGTTGCAGTGAGCTATGATGATGCCACTACACTGTAGCTGGGGTGACAAAGTGAGATTTTGTTTCAAAAAAAAAAAAAGTGGAATCCTATATAGCCTTAACAAGGAGAAAATCCTATTATTTGTGACAACATGGGCAAAGTTAGAGGACATTATGGCAAATGAAATTAGCCAGGCATAGAAAGACAAATTGTATAATCTCACTTATATATGAAATCTAAACAAGCCAATCTCACAGAAACAAAGAGTAGAATGGTGGTTACCAGAAGCTGGGAGGCAGAGCAGAGATGGGGACAGGGGAGATGTTGGTCAAAGGATTTTGACTGGAGGAATAGTTTCAGTGATCTGGCATGAGCCACTGTGCCTGGCCTGTTAAATACATTTAAAATCATTTTTGGGGCCAGGCACAGGGCCTCATGCCTGTAATCCTAGCACTCTGGGAGGCCAAGGCAGGAGGATTGTTTGAGTTCAGGAGTTGAAGATCAGTCTGAGCAAGAGCAAGACCCCATCTCCACTAAAAATAGAAAAATTAGCCAGGCATCATTGTGCATACCTATAGTCCCAACTACTAGGGAGGCTGAGGCAGGAGGATTGCTTGAGCCCAGGAGTTTGAGGTTGCTGTGAGCTATAATGCCACTGCACTCTACCCAGGGTGACAGAGTGAGACTCTGTCTCAAAAAATTGAATAAATAAATAAATAAGAAAATCATCTTTTGAAGATTATTTTTCTTAAGACATCAGAATCTCTTATATCTAATTCATTTTTTGCTTCAAAGATTTTTAATACATTATTTTGAAATACAATTTTAGACTCAAAAGAAGGTAAAAAAATAGTACAGTGAGTAAATTCCTCTATATTTGTCACCTATCTTCCCCTACTGATATCTTACATGATCATAGACATCATCAAAGCCAGGAAACTAATATTAATTAGTACAACACCATTAACTCACCCATAGACCTTATTTTTTCTATAGCTACAAAGAAACTCCTTCACGCTTCCTCTTTATAGTTACACTCCCTTCATGTTCAAAATACAGTTTTTATTTTAATGAAAGTTACACTTTATAAAATATCTATGATTAGACTCACTGGAGCCTAGTGTAGTGCCATGCCTGTAGTAAACTGTGTGGAAGTTAAGGTTGAAGAGCTAGAGAGGTCTTTCTGTGAATGTCGACTTGACAGCTCCCTTGCCGTGTGATTTTTAAGCAAGGAACACAACCTCTCTGAGCTTTAGCTTTATCATCTACAGAATGCAATTAATGACATCCACTTTGCAGAGATGCTGCACAGGTTAGATAAGAAGCATGTGAAGTACCTGGGACATCACAGGCACTCTGTCCATGCTCAGTGTCAGGTTGCTCAGGAAGCAGACTTTGAGACAGATATCTGTATGCAGGTAGTTTATTTGGAGAACTGGGAGCTGGGGGAGAAGGAGGATTGGACAGAATGAGAAGTGGAACTATGATGCAGTTGCAGCACGAGGCTTTGGACGATCCTACAGGGAGCTGGGATGGTCCTTTAGAATGCTCCAGGCTATATACGTGGGCTGCTCTTAGGGAGCAGTGTCCCCTTGTGCAGATTGGGTCCCTTCAGCTGAGGACAAGGCCTGAGGACAGACTGAGCCATCAGCAGCTAGTGCCCCCAGCAGCTCGGGGACTGGGCACCTTGGTGCTAAAGAGGATCTGAGCAGTGAGTCACAGCATCTATTGTAGCCACCATTATTATGATGGCTTTGCAGAGGGGGACCTCAGAAGGGGAGACAATTAATCAAAGGTTTTTCATCCTCCCCACATATCAGCCAGATTAAAGCCAGGCCTGTGTGAATGGCTTGATACTCCAGAAAACGCTGTTTCCTTTCCTGTCTCAGGACATTGAAGGGGGTCTGTGTACATCTTCAGAAAGAGCTATTTTGGTGGGGGGCGGGGAGGGAAGCAGCGGGTCCTTCTCTTCTTTATAGTTGCTAAAGGGACTTTCCTAAATTTCTCTTTGCCAGCTCCATAAAAGAATTTTATCTTGTACGATCCTGCCCTATATAAGGGTTGCCTTGAAGTGAGTTTTGGAGTCAGACTTTTAATGACTTTTCAAGAAATCCCTTCTCAGACTGCCAAGGACAAGTTGGTATCGGGAATATAAAGTAATCACATTTGTTCAGTAATAGCTGCAAGTGCACTGGAAGGCTCTGAACTAAGGCCAGTGGGGATATCAAAGAAGAGATGCTGATCCTCCAACTGGAAAGCTTCCCTTTCATGCCTTCTCTCAACGCACAGCCACCCTGTGAGAGAAGAGATAATGGAATTTCGAAAGCACTAAGCTAAGTACCGTAATATGGCTTTGAGTGCCTAGTAAATATCCCATAAATGCCTGTGGACTGACTAAGATTTTCATAGTTTGTATTTAAACTTGATTTAGTGTACTTTGGTTTATAAACAGCACTATGCCATGTCCCCTTTTATAAGGTCAAGATCACACATGTTAAGGTGAAGCACATTACTCGGTGCAACATCATGTGTTTTGGGATGAAATCAAGTTTCTTCAATTTTCCTGATTTGTTCATCTTTTTGGAGCAAATTTTTCTTGGCCAGTCATTCAAACAACTATTAGCCTTTATTTGTTTATAAATAAAAATACAGCCCACGGCACAGAATAATAGTCAAATGATAACCATCAAGAATTTTCATAAATTAAGAGGATTTTTCTGCCAGAAAGCTTGATAAGCACTTTTTATCTTTAACATCCATACTGGGTATTTTGGGGTAGGTGTCTTCATTCATGCATACTGTTGTGTCTGTGACAAAGGTACAAGCCCTCACAATCTGCAGAGCTGGAAAGGGTTAAACCCAGCCCTGCAGGTCACTGTCCTCCTCTCTGTCTCTCCTCCCCTCACTCTACTCCCCCCTCTTGCTCTGCTCTCTTTCTCTCTTTGCCAGAAGAGAGCCCTTGTAGGACCAAGGTAGGTGAAGGCTCATCACCCCAGGGGACTTAAATGGCACATGCCACCACTTGCCTCCCTGCTCAAGGGAAAGTCTGGGAAGTGAGATCTGATTCCCTTTGTGTCCCCACAGGGCCTTGCACAGACATAGTTGGTGATTAATAACTGTTGGAAACTGAATGGACTTTCTGTTACCCCTTATTAACAGTGCCAGAACGTGAAGGCATGAGCTAATCAGCTGTGATGAGCACCACAGATTAGTCATGTTTAGAGGCAGCAGGTTTTTGATGGTTACATCAGAGATCTGGGTTTGTTCCTGGAAATGACACTGGGCAATTTTCCTTTTTAAATCTGGCTGGGCGCAGTGGCTCACGCCTATAATCCTAGCACTCTGGAGGCTGAGGCCAGAGGATTTCTTGAGAGCAGGAGTTCGAGACCAGCCTTAGTAAGAGCAAGACCCTGTCTCTACAAAAAATAGAAAAATTAGCCAGTGTGGAGGCGTGTGCCTGTAGTCTCAGCTACTCGGGAGGCTGAGGCAGGAGGATCGCTTGAGTCCAGGAGTTAGAGGTTGCAGTGAACTATGAAGATGCCATGGCACTCTAGCCTGGGCAACAGAGTGAGACCCTGTCTCAAAAAAAAAAAAAAGAAAAGAAAAATCAGAATCTATGGTAAACTCATCTCATGGGGGGGAGAGGTTAAAGTGCCCTGATGTGAGAGTCAGACAAGGCTTAGGTTCAGTCTTTCACAGCCACTTAAACTTAGGAAAGTACCTGAACCACCTAAGGTACAGTTTCCTCATCAGTTAAATTGGTTGATATTAACACTCTCTCTCATAGGCTTGTTTTATAGGTCAGATGAGCTAATGCCTATAAAGTGTTGGGCTTACAACAAGTGCTTAATAAATGGTGTCTATTATCATGATTAGGGAAACTATATAATATCATCCCAATCAAGATACTTTGACAGTGAAGGGGATATAAAAACAATTAGAATGATAACTTTTCTTAAAGATTTATTTAAGGAAAAATAAACTGATAAATTGATGGACCTATAAAATGGTTCTACTCAAAAGCTATTTTCAAAGATAAAATTCTTTTGAAGAGATAAAATAGCATATATCTATGTACATTAAAGCAAATTGGAAAATTTTCTTATTTTATCTGAACATTTAAAAAAATTTAGACAGAATAATTATTCTTGAAACATATTTATATACTTTAATAAGTTTCTTGGTCTATCTGTCAAGGTATTTTTCTGCAGAATGTATTTTTTAGTAGTTTTACTATTTTTAACTTTTTTCATAAAATTGCATTTTGGGCTTAATGAATTTGAAATTGTTGATACTTCAATTAACTATACTCTGTAGACCACAACATATTTAATTGTAAAAAAAATACTCTATAGGTGTGGAAGTGTAAGTTGAGAGCAATTCTGTTAAATAAAGACTGTTCTAAATTATACTTTTTAAAAAAATATTAAAATGTGTGGCTGGGCACAGTGGCTCATACCTGTAATCCTAGCACTCTGGGGAGCTGAGGTGAGAGGATTGCTTAAGGTCAGGAGTTCGAGGCCACCCTGACCAAGGGTGTGACCTGTCTCTACTAACAATAGAAAAAATTAGCCGGGCATGGTGGTGCATGCCTGTAGTCCCAGCTACTCGGGAGGCTGAGGCAGGAAGATCACTTGAGCCCAGGAGTTTAAGGTTGCTGTGAGCTAGGCTGACACCATGGCACTCTAGCCCAGGTGACAAAATGAGATACTGTCTCAAAAAATAAATAAAATTAAAAATTAAAAATGTATGAATAGTCTAGCCCAATTATTTTCCTTAGGTACTTTGGCCTCTCTTCAGAGGGCCTTTCTTTGATACAACTTGTCAAATAGGTTGTTTCTATTTATGATTTTTCTGAATGGTTCACCAAATTTAGCTGATTTAAAATTGCAGGCCTTCTCAATTACCTTCTATTCTAGGATGGAATCTAAATTTATCCAAATAAAATTAGAAACTCCATCAAAATATTCTTCTCACAAGTAGAGATACTCCAGGCACAATTATAGAATCTCAAAATGAAATCTTGAACTTTATTAGAGCTCTTGCTACCCCCTTCCCTGCCTAGCTTTTGCAGGATAAATGTCAGTGTCTTCCGGTTTGCAGAGCTGGCTTCATGGGCTCATGGCGTGTGCAGTCCCACAGAGCCCAGTGCTTAGTAGGGTCCCTTGATTGGTTTAGTGCTCTGCTGTCACCATCTTGAAATTCTTGATTTTTGAATTCATTTCAAAAATTTGCATTTTCAATTTGCACTTGGTCTGGATATTTATATATTAAATAGTTGATCCTACCTGTTTGTCAGTGTGGTTTTCTATAATTGCAATTCTCTAAAAATTTCAAGCTGAAAAGCTGAACATTTTTAAAAACCCCACTCAATTCTTTGATTAACATCTTCCAAATGATTTTGAACAAAATGCAACCAAAATTCAGAGTACTGTAGGACACTTGATTTTAACAAAGTAGTTTATCATAAAGGCTTAGATATTTTTAAGTTACCTAGTAGGCAGCAAGGAGAATTTTGCGATTCAGTTACATAGGTGTGTGTAAAGTTTGACAGCTCGGCTTTTATTTCCACTGGTAGGCCGCTGCACCTTGTTTGGACCAATATATTATACTAATTATATTCATTCCCACTATAATCCAAGTACCTTTCTGATCTACAGGTTCTTAATTTAGTAAGATTATTGTTTCCACCAGGATTCTGTCCACTAAAATTTATTACCTCAAAAACAAAGTTTCTCTTCAATGATAAAACCTTGAAACTTGATTTATGGCAGTAATCAGAATGGTGTCAGATTGTTCACCTTTGACAGAATGAATTTCCAAAGGTTCAATTTTATTTCATGAATTTTGTGTTAAAGAACCATTATTAGGCTTGACTGATTTCTCATTGGAAGTATCTGATGACCCTGACATAAAACTGGTGTCACACCTGTTCTGATGGCTATCATACAAAAGATGAGATAGCAAGTATTGGCGAGGGTGTGGAGGAAAGGGAACCCATGTATACTGTTGATGGGAATGTAAATTAGTACAACACTTATGAAAAACAGTATGGACATTTCTCAAAAAATTAGAAACAAAGCTGCCAGGTGACCCAGCAATCCTTCTGCTGAGTATATCCAAAGGAGATGATAGCTACACTCCCATATTCATTGCAGCATTGTTCACAATAGCCAAAATATGAAATGAACCCAAATGTCTATCAACAAATGAATGGATAAAGAAATTGCAGTACATGTACAATAGAACTGCAGTCCCCAACCCCTGGGCAGCAGGCAGGTACTGGTCTGGTCCACAGCCTATTAGGGACCCAGCAGGCTGGGGTGGGGGGGTGGGGAGCATGCACAGTGGGAGGTGAGCGGTAGGCAAGCCAGCAAGCGAGGCAGTGAAGCTTCATCGGTATTTACAGCAGCTCCCCATTGCATCACTGCCTGAGCTCCGCCTGCACCCTGAACACCCCTCATCTGTGGAAAAATTGTCTTCCATGAAACCTGGTGCCAAAAGGTTGGGGACCACTGCAATGGAATAGTATTCCGTTTTAAAGCAGAAGAGGATCCTTCCATTTGTGACAACAAGGATAAGCCTAGAGGACATTATGGTAAATGAAATAAGCCAGTCACAATAAGAAAAATACTGCGTGATCTCTCTTATATGTGGACTCTAAAAAAAAAAAGGTGAATAAATAGAAACAGTCCAGTGGAATGGTGGTTACGAGAGGTGCAGCAGAATGGGAGATGTAGGTCAAAGGGTACAAAGTTGCAGTTATGTGGATAAATAAATTTAGAGATCTAAAGTACAGCATAAGGACTGTAGCTAATAGTATTGTATTATATGCTGGAAATTTTCTGAGAGTAGATTTTAGGTGCTCTTACATGCATGAAAAAGAGTAACAGTGTGAGCTGATAGATGTATTAATTGGCTTGACTGTAATAATTTCACTATGGATATCAAAACATCATGTTGTAGACCTTAAATACATATAATTAAATTAAAATAAATAAAAATGATGTCATTTTACTGTTTACACAGTTCTCATTCTGCTAAATGAGACTCCTAATACTTAATTTTTCAGGCATGCACAAGAAAATTTGGAATTGAAAATGAATGAAATTACTTTAGAACAGCCATTGCATTTAACTGAAAAATTAAGCTTCACAGAATGATATGAAAATGCACTTTGTGCAGCGGCATGTGTTAAATTGTCATCTATGGGCATGGTCTACTTAAGGTAACTACTAACTTTGAAGTAAATGCTGATGCATCTTCAGGAAATTATTGTTTTCTAGTTTCTATGTGGCCAGTGATAGCATTATAATATCCCCATACTGGATGCTAGAGTTCAATAGATATTTTATGCAAGTTGCACATCCACTTGCAACTTTAATATTTTAATTGTTCACTAAAAATGTATAATACTTTGACCTTTTCAAACTGATTGAATGCTGTCAAAGGGTTTATTGCAAAAAGAAATAGGTGTTACCAAACAATGCAGTAAATAATAGTTGTAGATAACTTATAAATGACATAACCACTGTAAGCAAGAACATTCAAACTACAGCCTGTATGCTCTGTGATAAACTGCTCAGCTTCCATTTCCTGCACATATTTCACTTAACCTAACTTATACTTTCTCACATTTCCCACTGACCCTGCCCATGTGTGACCAGGAAATTTCATGGACCTCCCAGCCTACCGCAGGGGCTAGCAAGAGGTGGCCAGGCGCACGGTGAGTATGTCTCCCACCACCACTGAGTCACCAGAAACTCGTGGCTGGGCACACTGCAATTTATCATGCAGCACTTCAAAGTGGGCGTCCATTGTAGCTTCTCTGGGAACGATTGGGAAAAGAGAGAAGGGGATTGCCAGTCACCTCTTCTGATCTTACCAGGAGTTAAAATAAGAACCCAGTTTACTATACATGTATCTCATCACTAATGATCAAGACTGGTGAAAGCACAGAATGCCAAGTAGAGGTCTGTCTACTAAACCCATTCCAGCTTATTGAATTCCACTATTATTAATTTTTTAAATGAAATATCTGATACATGTCAACTGTCTGGGACATGTCTGGAAAAACCTGGATGTTTTCACCCCAATTATCATTCATTGCTTTGGTTATCCTATGAATTCCTGATGGAACAGCATATTGTGCTAATTTTACCAACAATTTCTACATAATAAAAATGACCTTTCAATTAAATGTAAAGGAAAGGGTGGAGTTGGTACAGTCTACAATGGGACAATGTGAAGCTAAACGATGAGGAAACCCAGTGGGTTGGTGCAGATATCACAATTCATCTCTCCTGGAAGCCAAATGCCAGGGACAATTTCTGATCATTTTCTTGCTGGAGCTATTTTGAGTTAGAGCAGGCTGAATTCTCGAGGGGAAAGGGGAAACTGGGTCATTTGTCTTACTCTTGCTTCGTAAGTCCAGGGCCTATGTAAGTTTGGGCCTACAGCACTGAAATCCTCTTTTAGCTGTGCCCCAAGCAAGGTGTCAGGAAACCACAGATTTTTTTTTTTTTTTTTTTGGTAGGGGAAAGGGCCATTGTAAGTCCAAAATTGTATTGGAGACCATCTGTATACAAGTTGTGTAAACTTTATTGTCTGCGGGCTTCATCACCTGTAAAAAGGCCCTCACAGCATGGGCTGCCAACACATCTGGGTCAGAACAGCTGGGAACAATTTTTAGTTGGAAAAATAACTTATGTGGAAAAGGAGCATAAACTTTCATCATGTACTGGCTGGTTGTAAACTAAGGCCATGTCGGGGAGAAATTCTAATGGCTTGTTTTTCTATTTGGTTGCAGTCAGGTATTTCTGGGACACATAAGGCACACGGTTCCCAGGTGACAGGTCCCTATAATAAAATGATCTAGATCACCTTATTAACTTTCTTGAGTCCCTCACTAGCAGGTTTTGGGAAACAGATGCTAAATGTTTAATAAAACCTGCATAAGGCCTTGTTAGGGCTTTTCCACAGTAACCCGACCTACACATTGTGCCAGTAGGAAAAGGCATTTCAAAGTAAACGAAGATAAACTAACACAGAATAACTGTGAATTAACACAGATTAAAACTGTATTTCTTAATATCAAATAATGCCATGCGGTCTTGGCATAGTGATAAGATGACTGTCTGGAGATGTCCAGACAGAAGACAGCAGAGAAGACCTTGTCCAGAAGCAGAGTAGAACCATATTTTCAATTTGGAATCACTTATGATTTTAATCTTCACATATCCTGCTCTCTTCCTGGTGAGCATTAGTATTTGAGAAACAGAACGTCACATGGTATTTGTAAACTTTACCTTGTGAACTCTGAAAACGCTTTCTGTTTGCCCAAAAGCCATGATAGGTTAGTTTTTAAAAATTTAATTTGACTTATTATTCAACTATTCTTTAAATAGTTTATGATTTCCAATTTAAAATATTTTTATTGTGGTAAAAATATTACATAAATTTACCACATAAATGTGGTAAAAAATACATAACATAAAATTTACCATTTTAACCATTTTTAAGTGTATAATTAACTCAGTGGCATTAAGTACATTCACAATGGTGCATAACCATCACCACTATTTCCAGAACTTAATGTATGATTTTTTTAAGCTTCTCTAAGATACAATACATAAGCATAAAGAGAGAGAAATACACGATTTTGCTGAGGTCAATAAGCAGTTGTTTGTTTGCTCTCTTCTGAGTAGGCCTGTAGACTATTACAGAGACTAGCTCTTGTTAGCTATGCCTGCAACTGCCAACATATTGCGTTTTACCCTTTTTTGAACTTTGCTTTTATTCTAGGATGGTTGTAAACCAAGGAAAAGCTACAAAAATCTATAAATGCTCTAAAATTTTTTTTCAACAGGACTATATGGCTGGCATGGGAGCTGTGGGGAACTTCATTATGTTCATATCTGGAAGAAAGTCATTTAAGTCCTGCAATGATTAGATGTGACTGTGTGGGTCAATTCAATAGGGGAATAGATAGTTTAGTCTCTAAACTTCTGCAATTCAGATTGTATATGAGTATTATTTAAAATGAAGATCTTTATAAAATGAAATCTCAGAATATGTATGCATTAAAGGAAGTCAACAAAACACAGACCTGAGTAACTTTACAATTTTAGTCTTCCTGAAGCTCGTCATGTTCAGATCTAGCCACTTTGATGCTTACAGACATTTATCTCTCTAAATGTCCTATGTGAGTGTCCCATGCAGACTCTGTCACCAGCCATGACCCAACTGGACCTGCAGTGCCTAAAACAGGCATCCTCAAACTATGGCCCACAGGCCACATGCAGGTGTTTTTGCCCATTTGTTTTTTTACTTCAAAATAAGATATGTGCAGTGGGCATAGGAATTTGTTCATAGTTTTTTTAAACTATAGACTGGCCCTCCAACGGTCTGAGGGACAGTGAACTGGCCCCCTGTTTAAAAGGTTTGAGGACCCCTGGCCTAGAACAATGAAGGCAACAAAGCCTTACTAAAGTCCCATTCGGAGCATTTATGGTCTATTCCTGGCCCTCAACTCTTTTGTTTTGAAATCCTGGTTGCAAAAGGCTCAGAATTGAAAGGTTTAATTGTAAATATCCCTTAAAGAGAAAAATGCA
This sequence comes from Mirza zaza, assembly GCA_008750895.1. Taxonomy (NCBI): domain Eukaryota; kingdom Metazoa; phylum Chordata; class Mammalia; order Primates; family Cheirogaleidae; genus Mirza; species Mirza zaza. Next base: position 15,351 of record VSMD01016178.1, read on the forward strand.
AATGAGACTATCGGTTTAATTTAACAATTTACTTCGTGAGTCAAATAGAGATATCCATCATTATAATTACATGTGGCACAAATATAGCGACATGTTAGCATTTGTTAAATTATTATGACTGCTATACGGGTATTGGCTTTATTATTCTCTGTACGTTCTAGACCTGCCATGAAAAGAATGAACAAGTACAGTTTATGGAATTGACAAAGCAGAGGACCTTGTCCTTCCGGAGTCTGCAAGGGAAATTTTGACATTATGTTTTTTAGGAATTGATTGGACTTCCTAACTCCTGGGCAGTCTTATCTGTGTATCTTTTGAAATAGACTTAATTGTTGCCTACGGCACACAGGATGATCTCGTAACATTGCTCCAGGGGTACTACAATTTACAGTGAAAATCCTTTCAGCAAGTACTAAAGCTTCTTCCCATGTTGGCTGGTTTGCAACTGTGGTGAATGAATTCAGAAATAAAGTGTTCTGATTCTTTGGAGCTTTGAGGCTTTGAACAAAATAATGAATAACCCTTGGTAATTAACATGCCTTGTTTGTTTTTAGTTCTTTTGAATGTAATCAAGGAAAGGAATGGAAAGGAAAGAAGTGTGCAGGAGGGCCCAGAAGCATTTTGGCACTCGCCAGAGCAGCTGGATGATGAATAACACAGTGGGGGAATGTGGCTAAGCGGGTCCTATTTATGTGTTGTTCAATAACACGAGGAAACGTGCTGTAGTTCAAAGCATTGTTTTCTCTTCAAGCGTCTCCAGTCAGCATCGCATAGCTTTACTAAATGCTTTTGGTAATGCTAGAGTGATTTCTATGTACCAAGTGTCTTTGAGTAGCTGTTTAAGGGGATAAAGCTAAGGGAAAGAAGAGAGCAGACAGAGGGCATTTGACCACAAAGACTGGGAATTTCACTGGTTCGTGGAAGAGTTCCACCTCTGGGAAATGGGGTGGTTTACAGCACAGATTCCCAGGCATACATGTTCTTAATAACAAAGAGGGCTTTGGGATGTTGTATTGATAAGGATACTTTTAGCTGCAAGTAACCGCAGATCCAACTCAGAATTGCTTAAGCCATGAGGAAATTGATTGTCTTGTATAACAAATCCTTCAGTAGCCATGCTCCATCCAAGACACACCAGGGTACTGGCTCACACCTCTGTGGCTTTCAGGATTTGTCCTCTTCTCTTCATTGGCTTCATCCTGCTGCAGCTCTGAGCATCACATCCATACACAACAGCATCTTGTGGTCTGTTTAGCCCCAGTCTTGCCTGAACAAGTGTGTTCATTGGGGAATTCTGACTCTCCTCAGCAAGGAGGTGCTGGAACCAGCTGCCCTGAGGACAGCTGAGATTTGAAAAGACTGAAGGTCCTATGAAAGCAAGTAAACAAGGGATGTGTAATTGTGGATGGGTACTTTCGAGAAGGACACCCACACCTTCAGTTACCTTTTTCTGAATTCCAGGATAAAACAACCAGCACATCAAATGAAATAATGCTACACTCCATAGATTACTGCTGGCATAACCCCTTAAGGAAAAATCTCTTAGGTGATCTTTAGTGAAAGGGGCTACTCTAGATAGAAACTTATGTTTTCCAAGTTAACACAATCACATTTGTTAATAGGAGCATCATGAGAGCAAGAATTTTGTCTTATTCACTACTTATTCACTAGATCTGCAGTGTCTAGACCAGGGGTCCTCAAATTTTTTAAACAGGGGGCCAGTTCATTGTCCCTCAGACCATTGGAGGGCTGGACTATAGTTTAAAAAAAACTATGAACAAATTCCCATGCACACGGCACATATCTTATTTTGAAGTAAAAAAACAAACAGGCAAAAACACCTGCATGTGGCCCGCAGGCCATAGTTTGAGGATGCCTGGTCTAGACCAATGAATAACACATAGTAGGTTCTTAATATCTGTCAAAAGAATGAGAAATGGTGTTGGGGGCAGTTTAACACAGTAACTGCCATGTGAGCTGTATTTAACTCACACTAGTTTTGAGCCTGGGGCCTCTTGAAACATATGTAACTCAAAAGTCTCTTCATTGAAGCTGCTAGAACTATTTTTCAAGTTGCATATAACTTACACACAGAAACCAATAAAAAAAAGAACAAATTTTTCATTAAATTAGAAAGGATCATTTTGTTTTCAAAGTTTTTATTCTATTTTTGTAATAAAACATCATGGGCCCAAGGAAAAAATGTTTTTCTAGTGTGGCAGTCCTGTGTTAATTTAATACAGACCTGGAAAAACAGAGAGAGAGAGTGTGTGTGTATGTCTGGATTCCAGTGCCAACTCAATCTTCTACTATTAATAGCTGTGGAATCCTTGCTGTGCCTCAGTTTCCTCTTCTGTAAAATGAGAATAATACAAAACTGCTTCATCAGGTTGGTGTGAGAATTAAATGAATTAATATGTGTAACGTTCTTAGAACAGTGCCAGGCCTAGAGTAAGCCCTCAAAGTGTTAACTCTGTGTTATTATTACTACCACTTACTAAGTTCTTAACTTTTATAAGCCTCATTGTGAAACAGAGATGTTAAAAGGTACCCCATGAGACAGTGTTTGTTCCTTCCTCACAACATGAGGCATGGGATTATGAGCTTGGTCGAAGTTTGCTCTAATTCCTTATGTATTCTCAGTACTTCTTATTTTACAAAGTCATTTTTACTTCCACAATATATTTGATCTCTGTGACAGTATAATTAGAGAACAAAGATTATGCCCCTTTTACAGACAGAGAATTGAGGCATAGAGCAATTAAATATGTTAATTGTGCCTCTAGAGGCAAATGGAAGAGCCAGAAGTCAACACGACAGTCGTCTGATGCTTTCCAGTGTAGATCTTCCACATTTTTAACATCTAGGCAAAGACTTTTCATAGCTGGAGAGTGATTTTTTTGAGCAAATATATAATGTTGGCTCAGAAATGGAGGTCTCATAAAGGCTGAGGTGAAACATTTCCAGGTGGGGTGATTTAGGGGAAAGAGGGAGAAAGTGGCCAGGACAGGAAATAACATTTTAGAAGAAGTACTCTTAAGGGAGGAAGGTTAGAATGATCTATGTGGTAGTGGATTAGAGTTAGAGATATCAGTATGAACTCATGCTTAGCTTACTATAGTTACAGATGATTACATATGAAAATATTTGCAGGTATGTGTAGATACATGGAAATGTACATATACATTCCCATGCTCTGTCAGCTGAGAGGACCTAGGAGCGACATCCCAGTAGCAACGAGCACACCCAGCACCCATATCTTGGTTTCTAATGCCATCCTCCAAGAAAAGGAACCAGGGTTCCTGGAAGAAATAGCTGATTCTAAGCCTGGGCAGATAACACACAAAAGGAGACTGTAGTGCCAGAGGGATACGTCAAAGGCATATAGGAGCCAACTGAAAAGGCTCCCAATGGCCAAAGCTGGAACACTTTGAGCAATAAAATAAATGATGTACTAGATTATTACCCAAGATTTGATATAAATATTAGTTCATACTAATATAAATAAATGATTGAATAAATAAACGGGGAGAATAGACAAATCTCTCCTGCAGAAGAATTCCAAATAATTTATATAGAGATACTCCCCACTCAAGGAGGTGGAACATAACTCCTCACCCCTTATGTGTGGACTGTGTATAATGGCTTCCTTCCAAAGAGTCCAGGGTGGAAGAAGGGGGAGAATAGTAACCTTACAGTGGAGAAACCTGGCAAACATTACCTCAGTCAGATGATCAAGGTTCACATCAACAGTGATAAGCTATCTTGATGTGATGTCTATACACTATTTATAAGACATGCACTTCATTCTGCTGTTTTGGGGAGGAATTTGTTCTTTCCTTTATGTGATGTCATGAGAATGATACTTTATCTCAATCATCTTCTTTCCAAAAACCCATCATTCCTATCCAACCATGATAAAAACATCAGACAATCTCAAATTGAAAGACATTCTATAAAATACCTGACCAGTACTCCCCAAAACTGTCAAGATCAGCAAAAACCAGGAAATTCTGAGAAATAGTCATAGCCAAGAGGAGCCTAAGGAGACATGACAACTAAACGTAACATGCTATCCTGGATAAGGTCCTGGGACAGAAAAGAGGTGTTAGGTAGAAACTAAGGATAAGATGTTAACAACAAGGAAATTGGGAGTGGGAATTTTCTGTACTAGCTTTCAACTTTTCTGTAAATCTAAAGCTATTCTAAAATTTATCAAAAATAAAATAATGAGGCTAGCAAGACATCAACAGCAACCAAACAGCAACAACAAAAGATGCAAAAGAAAAAAGAAAACAAAGAACAATTGGGAAAATGGAAAACAAACAGCAAGGTGATCGATATATACCCAATCCTGTAAATATGTACATTGTAAATTGTCTAAATATTCCGATTAAAATCTAGATATTGTCAGATCAAATGAACAAAAAGCAAAACCCAGTATATACTGCCTATACAAGAAACTGCTTTAAATATAAAGATATAGATAGATTAAAATAAAAGATAGCAACACATATACAATCAAACAGTAACCCAGAGAATGCTTGAGTAGATATATTAATATTAGGCAAAATAGAGTTCATAATAAGAAATATTACCATGGATAAAGAGGGACATTTCATAATAATAAAGGGGCCCATTTACTAAGAGGACATAATCCTTCACGTCTATGCGCCTAACAAGAGAGCTGTGAAATACACAAAACAAAAACTGATAGAAGTGAAAGGAGAACAGAGAAATAGAAAGTTTTAGTTGGAGATTTCAATACTCTTTCCTGTAATGATAGAATAAATAGAAAAAAGAAAATCAATGAGAATATAGAAGATAAGTAAAAATAAAGACTTGAACAAATTCCTCCCCAAAACGGAAGCATAAAGTTCCTATCTTATGAATAGCATATAGAGAGTTGTCACTTTTTAATCCAGTCTAAAATCTCTACTTTTTAATTTTATTCTCTTATATTTGATGTGATTTCTGTTAGTTTTGATGCATGAAACATCTTGCTTTGTTTTCTATTTGTCCCATGTGTTTTTGTTTCTTTGTTTCTTCTTTCCTGCCTTCTCTTAGATTATTTTCATATTCGTTTCACCTCCTCTACTGTTTTTTAGCTATGCCTCTTTATTCTTTTAATGGTGGCTCTAGTAATTTCAATATGCAACCTTAATTTATCATTGTCTACATTGAATAAATATTATAGTACTTCATGGACAGAATAATAGCTTAAAACATTATAATTCCATTTACACCCTTCATCCTTTTGTGCATTTTGTCATGTGTTTTATTTCTACATATGTTACAAACCCCACAATACTTGCTGTTATTTTTATCTAAACATTCAAACATCTTTTAAAAATTAAAAAAATGAAAAATAGTCTTTTATATTTACCCACATATTTACCCCTTTTAGTGTTTTTCATTTCTTCCTATAGATTCCATCTGGAATCTGGCTTACATCTGGGATAACTTCCCTGTAGTTTACAAAAAATTCCAGAGATTTTAGTGATGTAAACAAAATGGCCCATTTCTTGTAGTTTGTGTCTGTTGGTAACACATTCTCTCAGCTTTTGTTTCATTAAAAGTGTCTTTATCTCTCCCCCATTTTGAAGTGCATTTTCACTGGATATAGAATTATGGATTGATATTTGTTATTTTTCTTTAAGCACTTTAATGATGTTATTCCATTAGCTTCTGGATTCTGTTATTTCTGATGAGAAGTCAGCTGTCATCCATGTCCCTCTTCCCACTCCCTAAGCCCCTCCCAATATAGAATGTCTTTTTGACTTTGCCTTCTTTTATAATGTTTTCCCTCTATCTTTGGTTTTCAGTGATTATGATGTACCAGGAGCAATCTTCTTTTAATTCTTCCTGCATGGGCTTTACTGAGTTTCTTGCATTGTGGTTTATTTCTCTATATTTTTTAAATCAATTTTTGAAAATTCTTGACTGTTATGTCTTCAAATATTTCTTTTGCCCAATTTTCTTTCTTCTTACCTTCTGGACTCCATTTCAATATATACTAGACTACTTGATATTATCCCTCAAAGTTACTAATACTTTTATTTTTCATCTTTTTTCTCTGTGCTTTTGTTTAGTTAATTTCTATTGACTTGTATTCAAGTTCTCCAATCCCTTTTTTACCCTGTTTTCAGTATCCTTAGGAATTTACTTCACTTATCCTCTTCACCGTTCACTGGTTTAAAGAATTAGATAGATAGATAGATAGACGATAAATATAGATATATTTTTCCCTTGGTAAGAGCAACAGTCCTTTTTCAATATATAATTTTTATTTCAAAATATTAGGGAATACAAGGGTTCTTGTTACATGGATGAATTGTATAATGCTGAAGTCAGGGCTTTTAATGTGCCCATCATCTAAAGGATATTGGGTATTGTTTCCAACAGGTAAGTTTTTATCACTAACTTCCCTTGTATCCTTTCCTCCTCTTAGTTTTCAATGTCCTTTACACCACTTTATGAGTATGTGTACCCATCATTTTGTTCCTACTTGTTAGCGAGAACATGTGGTGTTTGTTTTTCCATTCCTGAGATACTGTACTTAGGATTATGTCTTTCAGTTCCATCCAAGTTGTTGCAAATGACATTATTTAGTTCCTTTCTATGGATGAGTAGTACTCCATATATACACTTTCTTTATCCTTTCATAACTTGATAGGCACTTAGGTTGATTCCACATCTTTGTAATTGTGAATTGTGCTGTGACAAACATTCAGGTGCAAGTGTCTTTTTGATATAATGGCTTCTTTTCCTTTGGGTAGATACTCAGTAGTGGGAATGCTGGGTCAAATGGTACCACTTTTAGTTCTTTGAGGAATCTCCACATTGTTTTCCATAGAGGCTGTACTAATTTACAGTCCCACCAATAGTGTGTAAACATTCCTTTTTCACCACATCCACGCCAACATCTATTTTTTTTATTTTTCAATAATGGCCATTATGATAGGGGTAATGTGATATCTCATTGTGGTTTTAATTTGCAATTTGCTGATGATTAGCATCATGTGATGTTGAGCATTTTTTAATATGTCTGCTGATCATTTGTATATCTTCTTTTGAAAAAACTCTGTTGATGTCTTTTGCCCACTTTTTAATGGGGTTATTTGCTTTTCTCTTGATAATTTGTTTGAGTTCGTTGTAGATTCTGGATATTAGCCCCTTGCAGATGTATAGTTTCCAAATATTTTCTCCCATTTTGTAGGTTGTATTTTTACTCTGTTGACTATTTCCTTTGCTGTGCAGAAACTTTTTTAATTAATTAAGTCCCATTTATTTATTTTTATCATTGTTGTATTTGCCTTTGCGGTCTTAGTCATAAATTCTTTGCATAGGCCAATATCTACTAGAGTTTTCCCTATAGTATCTTCCAGAATTGTTACGGTTTCATTTATCTTTAATCCATCTTGAGTTAATTTTTGTATATGGTGAGAGATAGGGAGCCTGTTTCATTCTTCTGCATGTGGCTATCCAATTTTCCCAGCACTATTTATTGACTAGCTCATCCTTTCCCTAATGTATGTTTTTGTCTGCTTTGTCAAAAACCAGTTGGTCATAGCTATATGATTTCATTTCAGGATCTTTATTATATTCCATTCTATATCTCTGCCTTTATACCAGTACCATGCTGTTTTTAGTTACTAAAGGCTTTTAGTATAATTTGAAGTCAGGTAATGAGATGCCTCCAGATTTGTTCTCTTTGATTAAGATTACTTCAATTATTCCAGCTGTTTTTTCATTCTATATGAAGTTTAGAATTGTTTTTTCTAGATCTGTGAAATATGACATTGGTATTTTTATGAGAACTGTGTTGAATCTGTAACTCACTTTGGGCAATATGGACATTTTAACAATGTTGATTCTTCCAATCCATGATCATGGGTGTTTCATTTGTTTGTGTCATCTATGATTTCTTTCATCAGTGTTTTGTGGTTCTCCTTTGTAGAGATCTTTCACCTCTTTGGTTCCTAGGCATTTTTTTTTTTTTTTTTGCAGCTATTGTAAATAGCATAGCACTCTTGATTTGACTCTCAGCTTGATTGTTATTAGTATATAGAAATGCTACTGATTTGTATACATTGGTTTTTATAACCTGAGACTTTGCTGAATTTCTTTATCAATTCTAGGAGTCTTTTGGTGAAGTCTTTAGGTTTTCTAAATGCAAGAGCATATTGTAGGAAGCAGGGATAATTTGCCCTCCTCTTTCCAAATTGGGATGCCCTTTATTTCTTTCTCTTGCCTGATTGCTCTTGCTAGGACTTCCAGTATTATGTTGAATAGAAAAGGTGACAGTGGGCACCCTTGTCTTGTTCCAGTTCTTAGTGGAAGTGCTTTCAGCTTTTCCCTATTCAGTATGATATTAGCTGTGTGTTTGTCACATATAGCTTTTATTATTTTAAGGTATATTCCTTCTATGCCTAGTTTGTTAAGGCTTTTTATCATGAAAAGGTGCTGGATTTTATCAAATGCTTTTTCTGCATCCATTGAGATGATCATGTGATTTTTGTTTTCCTTTTTGTTTATGTGGTGAATCACATTTATTGATTTACATATGTCGAACCATCCTTGAATCCCTGATCAAGGGATGAAACCCACTTGATCATAATGGATTATCTTTTTGATGTGCTATTAAATTTGGTTTGCTAGTATTTTATTGAGGATTTTTGCATCTATGTTCATAAGGGATATTTGTCTGTAGTTTTCCTTTTTTGTTGTGTTCTTTCCTGGTTTTGGTATCATGATGATATTGGCTTTATAGAATGCTTTAGGGAGGAGTCCCTCCTCCTCAATATTATGGAATAATTTTAGTAGACTTGGTGTCAGGTCTTTATTGTAGGTCTGGTAGACTTCAGCTATAAATCTGTCTGGACCAGGGCTTTTTTTATTGGTAGGTTTATCTTGCTTCTTGTTTCTGGTCTGTTCAGGGTTTCTATTTCTTCCTGAGTCAATCTTGGGAAGTTGTGTGTTTCTAAGAATTTATCCATTTCCTCTAGGTTTTCTAGTTTGCGTGTGTAAAGATTTTAATAATAGTCATGGATGATATTTTGTATTTCTGCAATATCAGTTGTAATGTCTCATTTTCATTTCTGATTGAGTTTTTTGAGTCCTTTCTCTTCTGTTTCTGCTTAATGTAGCTAATGGTCTTTCGATTTTGTTTATCTTTTCAAAGAACCAACTTTTTGTTTCATTGATCCTCTATATTGTTTTTTTGGTTCCCATTTTGTTTAGTTCTGCTCTGAGCTTTGTTATTTCTTCCATTATGCTAGCTTTGGATTTTGTTTGTTCTTCTTTTTGTAGTTCCTTGTGGTCTAACATTAGGTTGTTAACTTGTGATCTTTATATCTTTTTGATGTAAGTATTTAAGGTTATGAACTTTCTACTAGCACTGCTTTTTCTGCATCCTATAGATATTGGAAGCTTGTCACACCTTTGTTGTTCAATTCAAAAACTTTTTTGATTTCCATCTTAATTTTGTCAATAACCCAAGGATTGTTCAGCAGTAGGTTGTTTAGTTTCCATGTATTTGTGTAGTTTTGAAAGTTCCCTTTGGAATTGATTTCCAGTTTTATTCCACTGTGGGCTGAGAAGACACATGGTATGAATTCAGTTTTTCTAAATTTGCTGAGACTTGTTTTGTGGCCTAACATATCTATCTTAGAAATTGTCACATGTGTTGACGAGAAGAATGTGTATTCTGTTGTTTTGGGGTAGAGTATTCTGTAAATATTTGTAATATCTATTTGTTATAGAGTCCCAGTTAAGTCCAGAGTTTCTTTGTTGATCTTATGCCTTAATTATCTGCCTGGTTCTGTCAGTGGAGTGTTGAAGTTTCCAGTAATTATTGTGTTGCTGTTTATTTCTTTCCTTAAATCTAGCAGAATTTGCTTTATGAATCTGGGTACTCCTGTGTTAGGTGCATAGATATTTAGGATTGTTATATCTTCTTGTTGAATTGACCCTTTTATCATTACATAATAACCATCTTTGTCTTTTTTTTTTACCATTATTGATTTCAAGTATATTTTATCTAATATGGGAATAACCATTCCTGATCACTTTTGATTTCCATTTACATGGAATATTTTTTTCTATCCCTTTACCTTGAGTCTATGAGAATCTTTGTGAATTAAATGGGTTTCTTGAAGACAGTATATATTTGGGTTGTGTTTTTTTAATCCTTTCAGCCAATGTACATCTTTTAAGGGGGAGCATTAAGACTGTTCACATTCTATGCTAGAATTTATATATGAAATACTGTTCTGGGCATCATTTTGGTTGTTATCTAGTTGCTTTGTTCTCTCCCTTGTGTTACTATTTAGTAAGAGCTGTGAGTTTTAACTCTTGGGTGTTTGTACACTGGTGGGGATCAACTGTTCTGTTCCATGTATAGAATACTTTTAAGCATTTCTTGTAGGGCAGGTCTTGTGGTGACAAATTCTCTTAGTGTTTTCTTGTCTGGGAAAGAGTTTATTTCTCCTTTATGTTTGAAACTTAGTTCTGCAGGATACAAAATTCTTGATTTACAGTTATTCTATTTAAGGAGACTAAAGATAGGAAACAACTCCTTTCTGGCTTGTAAGGTTTCTATTGAGGAGACTGTTGTTAGTCTGATGGGTTTTCCTTTGTAAGTTATTTAATGTTTTCAACTCATGGCTCATAAGGGTTCTTCCTTCACATTGACTTTGGCCAGACTGATTACTATATGCCTTGGTAATGCCCTTTTTGCAATGAATCTTTCAGGTGTTCATTGAGCTTTTAATATCTGAATGTGTAACTCTCTAGCAAGACTAGGGAAGTTTTTCTCAGTTATTCACTCAAATAGGTTTTCTAGGCCTATTTTTTTACTTCTTCACCCTCAGGAATGCCTATGATTCTTATATTTGGCTATTTTATGTAATCTCATATTCTCTTGTAAACTTTGTTCATTCCTCTTGTTTATTTTCTTTCTTTTTGACTGACTATGTTAATTTGAAAGACTTGTCTTCAAGCTCTGAAATTCTGTCTTCTGCCTGGTCTTGTCTATTTTTTTTTGAGATAAGTCTCTTGCTCTGTCACCCATGCTGGAGTATAGTAGTGCCATCACAGCTAACTGCAACCTTAAACTCCTGAGCTCAAGCAATTCTTCCTCGACCTCTGGGGTAGCTGAGACTAGAGGTACACACCACCACACCTGGCTAATTTTTCTATTTTTTGTAGAGATGGGATCTCATTCTTGCTCAGGCTGTTCTTGAGCTCCTGGCCTCAAGTGATCCTCCCACTTCAGACTCCCATAGTCTAGGATTACAGGCTTGAACCATTGCTCCTGGCCCATGGTCTAGTCTATTCTTAACTTTCCACTGTGTTTTGTATTTACCTAAATTAATTTTTCATTTCCAGAAGTTCTATTTGGTTTTTGTTAAGTACATCTATCTCTTTAGTAAATTTTCCATTCATTTCCTGAATTATTTGATGGGGGGGCTTTTTAATACTTCTGGAGTCTTGCACTGATTCCTTCTCATCTGGAGTAGCTGTTTCTTCTTGTTTATGGATTTTCTTTTGTTTAGATGATACTTTTCTTTTTGCCTTCCCTCTTAAGTATGTACCTATAGCATATGTTGAGTAAGAACCTTTGGCTTTACTTGTGGGTACTTTGATGGGGTCTAGGTTCTATATGGATTTCTTGGTTATAGATATCCTTAGTGTGGTGGTTTTCTCAATCACTAGTTGTTTGTAGACTGTAGCTTTTATGTTCTATGTGCTTGGGCAGATTCCCTATCTCTTGTTAATAATGTGAGATAGAGGTCTTTGAAATCCCCTCTCTTTCCCCAGCCCTGTGATCTTTTTAACAGTATGAATTATATTGGGATGCCTAGTTTAATCTCTTAAGTTAATAGGTGGTGCTTGTGGATAAGAGTTAGCCAACACTGTATTATTGAATCAATAGATGCTGTAATGGGCTGTGCAAGTTGTCTTGCCTGCCAGTAGGTGGCACTTGCAGGAAAGAGCCAGCTGCAGTGGTGCTTTTTGGGACCTGTGTCTGGCTATAGTTAATTAGGAGAAGCATTCAGATGTCCCAGGTGGTTGGTGGGGCTCTAGAGCTCTCAGGGGATTCCTTGTGCTCCACAATAGCCCAGGTGACTGGAGGAGTGAGGCTCGGGGGTAAGCAAGGGGGTTGCCCAGGCCAGGTGAGCCTGCATTCAAGCTTCACAAAGATGGACACAAGAGATTTCTTGGAAGAGGTTGAGAGTCAGCTCCCAGACCAATGGGGAAGCCACCAGGGAGGGGCTGAAACAGCCCCACTAAGCTGGAAACTCTGCTCATAGGGAAGGGCATCTGGGATTCACAATCTGGCAAGTGGGAGTGGGTTTTGCTCTTTTCCCTCTTCCCTTGCCCCTAGATCTTCTTCCAGCATCTGGCCTCAAGCAGCAGCTCAAGCTAGCTGAGCTCACCAGCAATGCTGCCATAGGCTAGGAGCTTCCTGTCCCAGAAACCTGTTCTGGACTACAGCATGGCTTTCATGTTGGGGAAAGGCTCTCTGTGAGGGCACTGCTGGGATCCACATTGTACTCTCCTTTTAGTCCTGCCCACGTAGACTCCCTCAACTCCCAAGATTAGTTCACAACCCTCCCCTCCATGCTCCCAAATGACACAATGAAGTCCTGGGGGTATGGGATTCAGCCTATGGACCTGTCCTCTGGTCCCCCAAATTCAGTCCCTAACCATGCCAGGGAGAAGTGTGCTGGTCCTAAGTTGCCCATGGAATGCTCGAGCAGGCTTAACGTCCTTCCATTTCTGAGTATACTCTGTTCTGCTGGAGCAGCCAGATGGGCAGCACCAGGCAGAGAGTTCACAGTCCAAGCACCTCTTGGCCTGTTGCCGGTCTTTAATAGCAAAGGAGTATGCCCCATTTTCTGTGGAAGCCTTGGTGTGGAGGGGAGGCAGTCACTGCTGAGAGCTCCATCTCAATCATCCCTTGGGGCACCATGCTGACCCACATAGGGACTGCCACAACTATGTCAGCAGCTGTGGGTGAGGGTTGGGGAAAGAAGAGTCTGAATGAAGGAGAGCTGGCACTCTGGTCCCTTTGTCCTGAAGGGCTCCCCTGGCTTGCTGCACTCTCTTCTCCCCTGCAGGTAGCCTGCCCTGAATGTCCAAGCTATGGGATCACACAGTTCCCCTGAGACCCACAGGCCCCCTGTGGCCACCACAGCCTGGGCAGGAGTTAGGAAATATTTGTGTGAGGACCAGTGACAAAAAACCCAAAGGGCTGATGCTCCCTGGGGAAGACAAAGGCACACAGTGGGTGGAGAAACACTATGGCAAGTGCCACCGCAGCTCGGGTCTCTCTTGAGGGGGAGTGACCTCCAGGGGGCTGGCAGCCCAGTGCTCTGTTCTAAGAAGCTCCCAGTTCACTGGCAGCAGCAATTTTGCAGCTTGTGAGGGCAGAGAAGCTCTCCAACAGTTTGGGAGCCTGCAGTCTGCCAGAGGTGTGAGGGGTAGAACACTAAACACTCCCACCTACCCTTTCCACTGGGGTCCAAGTTCCTTGGGGGTTGGTCTCTGCTGAAATTGTGCTCCTTGTTGTTCTGCTCCACATCTTCTTCCCATGGAATCCCTGGTAAGTTCTGGCACTTTTACCTCAGAATTACACCTGGGCTGTTTTTTTCATCTAAAATTTTCCTTCTTTCTGAGAAAAATCTGGCAACCTATGTCTCTCTAGTCAGCCATCTTGCCTCTGACTCCCTAAACTTTTGTCTACTAAGCAACTACTTGCATATTAATTCAATAGTCCTTTATAATTGTCTACATTGTAGCTGAAAGTAGAACCTTCAGTAGTTCTTAAACCATTTAAACCATCCAAGGAACTTGTTAAAAATGCATATTTCTGAGAAATACCACCACACATCAGACAAGATCTAGGATATTTAAAAATTCCCCAGGGGATTCCCCAGGCACCCTTAGAGAAACATAAGTTGTTGTTAATAGCTAACGTCAAAATAAGCAGTTAGCAGTTGAAACGTGCAAGTTGGCTTCAGTTGAGACTTTAGCAATATCATCAACAAAGCTATAAGAGTGCTTTACTAAACCCAACTTTAAAAACAAAACTCGTAGCCATTATTAAAAACAATATGGAGGTTACTCAAAAAATTATGATCTAGTAATCCCTCTTCTCGGTATGTAGTCAAAGGAATTCAAATCAGTACCTTGAAGAGATATCTGACTTTCCATGTTCATTGCAGCATTTGTCTAATAGCCAAAACAGGGAATCACTCTAAGTGTCCATTGACAGATGAAGGGATAAAGAAAATGTGATATATATACACAATGGAATACTATTCAGCCTTTAAAAATAAGGAAATACTATCATCTGTGACAACATGGATTAACCTGGAAGACATTATGCTAAGTGAAATAAGCCAGCCACAGAAAGATAAATACTGTATGATCTCATATATGAAATCTGAAAACCTTGAACTCATAGAAGCAGAAAGGAGAATGGTGGTTCCTAAGCAGGGGAGACGGGAGAATGGGGAGATGTTGGTCAAAAGCTACAAAGTTTCAATTAGAATGAATAAATTTTGGAGATCTATTATTCAGAATGGTGACTATAGTTAATAATAATGTTTTGTATACTTGAAAATTGCTAAGGGAGTAGATCTTAAATGTTCTCACCACAAAAAAAGATAAATATGTGAGGTGATGGATATGTTAATAGCTTGACATTGTCATTTCACAATGTATGCATATATCAAAAGATCATGTTGGACACCATAAATATATATAATTTTTATTTGTCAATTAAACCTCAATAAATGGTATTTGTGGGGAGGGAATAACTTAATCTAAACAAACTGGTGTGTATGTAAAAAGACACAGGCCATAATTTCTAAAAGCCAGATAGTTACCCTATTTCATTTGGTACTGATTTTATGTTGGGCTGTTGCTTCTCAGTGAGCCAGTTGTAGACATAATTAGACAGCTTGGGGAGATAAGAATATCTTCAGAGATGTGTCCTTCATTTGTGCAGGCAGGCTTGTATAACTCTTCAGAGGATCTACAAAGAAGAAGACGAATGATTGAGAATACCTAGATCTGCTACTATTCAAGCAATTGTAAGGTTCTATGGCCTGGAACAAATACCAAGAACTAAAGAAACTAACTGTCATTATGTGGGTATCAACTACAAACATACCAGAAATTATACATTCAGGTGAGTGCTGTCCTCTTCAACATGGTATAATGCAAAAGGACAACTAAGTTGAGTATCAACCCTGCTTCATTGGTGTGACTCCCTGGAGAGCTGCATTGGGGCTTCTGAGGCTGAATCTAGCTCAGTGGGAAAGAGTGCTTCTGTCTACAAGCAAGGTCTGCCATGCATATGGCTGGGGACAGTGGCAACACAAGCGCTATATCATTGCCCTTCCTGGGTTAATGGTAAGATCCCTGAGTTTGGAGTTCGAAGACTTGAGCATGAATTTGTCTCTGCCTTTTGTGAACTGTGGGATCTTGTGAAAACATATTCGCTGAGCCTCCATTTCTTTAATTCAGTGATAACTAGTCATGAAAATATTTCTATTTTCTACTTCACAGATATGTATATTATATCCCCTTTGGAACCTACAGAGCACTAATAGTAAGCTATTCTTCAAGGCTATGATAGGCTATGACCTTATTCACTTTGGGAGGCCATGATCATATTCACAATAATTTTGTCATTGTACATACTTTGGGAGTGCATGTATAAACAGTTTGAGCAACTTGGGAAAAGTACTTTTATATGTCCCTGATGGCTAATTGTATGTGTCAGCATGACTGGGTCAAGGGATGCCGAGATAGCTGGTATATCATTTCTTGCTGTGTCTGAGAGGGTGTTTCCGGAAGATATTAGCATTTTGATCAGTAGACTGAGTAAAGAAGATTCCGCTCACCAATGTGAATGGGCATCATCCAATCCATTGAGAGCTAGAATAGAACAAAAAGGCAGAGGAAGGGCAAATTTTTCTCTTTTCTTCTTGAGCTGGATGTCCATCTTCTCCTGCCTTTGGACATCAGAGCTCCCAGTTATTGTGCCTTTGGATTCTAGGACTTATACCAGTGACCCACTGGCCTCAGACTTACACCATTGGCTCCTGTGGTTCTTAGGCCTTTGGACTTAGGCTGAATTACACCACCAGCTTTTCTAGTTCTCCAGTTTGCAGATGGCGTATTATGGGACTTCTTGGCCTCCAAAATTGTGTGAGCCAATATCCATAATAAATCTTCTCTAATACATTTATAATTATCCTATTGGTTCTGTTTCTCCAGAGAACCGTGACCAATACACCTCATTTTTATAATTCAGCTAGATCATGTACAAATCATGACCTTTTAGATCTGCATGATGTTGTTCTTTTCAGAAATCAAATTCATTATCAGTGGATGAAGATTTGTTACCACTGGGTTATTAAAAAGAGTATGCCACAGGCTTTTGAAGAGTCTTTCTGAAGAGGAATTCCAAAAATCATTTATGCAATGGCAGCCTCATTAGTGTAAGAGTATGAGGAGAGTACATTGAAGGTCAAAACTCACTTCAATGTGTAAATTCCAGTTAGTTTATTTAATTAATCAGTCCTTTTGGTTAGAATCTCATGGCATGTATAGCCATGTTACTGTGCTTTGAATCAGAATGACGATCACAGGCTGATCCTGCAGTAATCCCTAGGACTGTGCAGTGATGTAAACAAGTTAACCCAGCTGAACTCTCAGCCTCAGATAGAAAGGGAATTAGAGCTTTCTGATGCTTACTGATACTATCTTAATCTCCAAGCAGCCAACTGTTGGTAACTCCAGAATCATGAAATATAGATTTAATACCACTATGAAAATCCTGTCTTCTCCCCAAGACTGAAAACCTAGATTTCTGAGTTACTTAATGGAAAGGTTTTGTTTGTTTGTTATCTTTTTAGTGATGCCCCACTATAATTAACATAAAAAGATTTTCTGCACTTATTATGCTTGGATTTTTTTACTCCCTTTTTTCCTCAACTGCATGATAGTGGGTGTTATGGTTTGAATGCATCCCCAAAAACCATGTGCTAGAAACTTAATCCTCAGGTAGCCATGTTGGGAGGTGGGGCCTAAGGAGAAGTGATTAGGCCATAAGGGTGGAGTGACTGGATTAATACTGTTATCATGGGAGTGGGGTGGTTATGGAAGGGTGAGTTTGGCCCCCTTTTGTCTCTCTCTTTTACCCTCATTTGCCCTTCCACCATCAGATGACCCAGCAAGAAGGTCTTTGCCAGATGTTGGCTCTTTGATCTTGAACTTCCCAGCCTCCAAAATATGAGCCAGTAGATTTCTGTTGATTATAAATTAGCCAGTCTCAGGCATTCTATTAGAGCAGCATGAAACAGAATAAGACAGTGGGTTATCCTAGTTCCATAATGTGCCAGCAGGACCCAGGGGTATCGCACATTTCCTGAGCAGCATTTCAGATTCCCAGCAGAAGGTAAATACTGCAAGTTACTTGCATCTGCCACAGTGTGGTAGACTGAATGATGGCCCCCAAATATATCTAGGTCCTAATCCCTGAAACCTGTGAATGCTACCTTATGTGTCAAAATATACTTTGCAGATATGATGAAGTTAAGGATTTTTAATGGGGAGATTATCCCAGATAGGTGGGCTCTAGTGCAATCACATGTGACCTTATAAAGAAAGAAAAGCAGAAGGAAATTTGACACAGAGAAGGAAACAGGACACTGAAGCAGGATGCTAAGCAGGTGGCTTTGAAGATGGAAGGAGGGGCTGTAAGCCAAGGAGTGGGAGGAGGACAGCTCTAGAAGCTGGACTAGACAAGAAAAAGGATCTTCCAGAGGGTGTGCAGCCCTCCTGACACCTTGATCTTCGCCCAATGAAACTGATTTTAGATTCGGACCTCAGGAACTATAGGAGAATAAATATGTGTTGTTTTAAGCCACTAAGTTTGTGGTAATTTGTCACAGCAGACAGAGGGAACTAATACAGCAAAAATAGAGGCTCTTCATTTTAATTGAATTAAAAATCTGGGATTTTGTGGGTGTGTGTGTGTGTGTGCATGTGCAACCATTGTTAGTTTTCTAGATACTCTTCTAGAGCAAGGTATTGTGGACCAGGCAATGTAAGTGAGAATGAGGAAGACCATGACGTAGACCCAAAGGGCATGCTTCAAAACCGTGTGGGAGGCAGGGTCCCAGCTGATACACTGCTTTAGAACAAAGGGGTGTTTCCTCAAAATACCTGTGAAGGAATGCTGCAAAGGGCTACAGATGTGTTCAGCCTCATTCCTACAGTTGACATGTATAGTGTATCAGTCCCTGTTAATAGCTTGACCGACCGACCATCAAAGGATATGTAGGACCCATAGATAGTCCAAGCACATCCAAGAGGGAGCCTGGCTCAGTGCCAAGCAAAGGAAAACTCAGGGAGAAATTTAGGGAACAAATGTTCCTGACCAAAGTGTCAGAGCCAGGAGCAGGTCACTAGGAAATGGCGAGAAGCCCAGTAGCTGGAGTTTCTAGGATGTGCCTGTTGCAGTGAGGAGGTGTTAGTGGTGGGGTGATGGGAAGTCTTTCCCACTTTCCATTTTGTTATTCCCCAAGAAGCCCCAGGTTAGTCCTGAAGGACCAAGGATGCTGTTGAGGCTGAATGAGCACCAGGAAGAGACTCACTTTCTGTCCCCTCTTTCCTCAATTGCAGAGAAAAAGCTCAGGCTGCTTTGCAAACAGCTGCTGCAGTTTCCCCAAATGGGCTGTCTTTGTTCCCTTCAGCTGCAAGCCCTGAACTCATCCTCTCCTTTTCCACTGGGGCAGGTGTATGTTTAAGCCCAGCCTGGAAAAGTATCCCTGGAAGTCACTTGGGCAGTGTCTCGTGTGTCCGTGATGGGCTCGCTGCCGCTTACTTTCATCTCTTCGTGACAGATGGGTTTGTTTTTTTCTGAATCAGACCTTTTGGCCACCATGTTCTCCAAACAGCTGCAAAACCATCTCACTCAACTAGTCTCACTTTGGATCTGATTGCCATCAGCATAAAAACGGTAGAGAACAGAGCTTACTACCCCAAACCCACATGCCCCCCCCAACTCCCCAAGAGCCTAGGGTCCGCTGGTTGTGAACGGCAGTGATCTCTGTGGTGAGAAGTGCCCCGTCCTCTAGAAACACTTCGCCTGTTGCTTTGGTGCTTCACCCATTCCGCCTGAGACTCACTGCCATTGTGCTTTCGTCTCTCCTGTGACAGAGGGGGCTCCCGAGGGAAGCGAGCACATCTTTCCCATTTTCATATTTCCTCCTCTTTCTTCTTCCAGTCCCCTTCCCCTTTGGCTTCTGCACCCACACGTGGGCCTCAGCCAGGCGGCTAGGCGCCCATGGTTCAGTCCAGGGAATGAGTGGAAGCTTTCAGATGTTTGCTATGTAATAAATTGATAACAAAAATACCTTGAATGTGCACAGCAGCTAACCATTTTGATGGGCTTTTGAATCTAATGCCTCATTTTGTCTCTACAATATCCCTCTGAACTCAGTGTGGCAGGTAATAATGGCTCCATTGGAAATGGTAGAAAATTGAAGTCTAGGAACGTTGAGACTTAGAAAAATTATTGGCAGAGTTCACGTTAGAATCTGTTTCCTGTTCTGTGGTCCTTGCCACTACACCATGCTGCTTTCATTCGCCTAGTTGACCTACAGTAAAGTTATGACCTTGTCATTTTTGCAAGTGTGAGGACAGGGGCCCATTTTGCAAGTGTCAGGACAGGGGCCCGGGCGTGTGAGTTTTGACTGACCTGGAGGTTAATTGTGCCACTGAGACTGTAACTGCAGTCTCCCGGGTTGACAGGTGACAATAAAACCTTTACTCTCTGGAACCCAAAGGACACACTGGTACTTCTGAACCATAGCAGATAAATCACAATATCAACTATGTCTGGATTCTTTTTTTTTGAGGGGGGAGGCGGGGGGTGGTATTATATATTTTTTAATGTAATCTCTTATTTATGTCAGATTATTTTGTGGAGTGTGAGGGTGGAAGGCTCTAGTCACTTCCAGAAAGAAATCCTACTCTCAGGTCTTATGAAGAGTCACAGAGCCCAGAGGACAGTGCCAGACATTTGCTTCCTTTTCTGTCCAGTGGCTGCCAGTCTGTATCGGAGCCCACCCTGGAGGCTCCCTGGGATTTCCCTTCTCTCCCCGTGTGCTGTCACCCTAGTCCCCTCTGCCCTCGGACCCACCCTTCCCAGGGCCCTGGGCTCTCAGCCTGAAGGGGCAGCAGCAAAACCGTTACGCTTTCCACAGGGGAACTCCCCACAGCCCCAATCACATTGATCTTGCAAATATTAATCACTGTTCATAGCACAGCATTGTGAGTTATTGTGCTCACAGCTGTCTCTTTGCTTCTTTGTACAAAAGACACTTTCCCAGCAAAGGGTGGGGATGGAGGCCCGAGGAGGTTGAGAGGGAAAGAAACCCCTGCCCTGTCACAGTCGCAGCGTTTAAAGGTTATCATACGCCCCCCCTTGTCCCCTCTTATTCACTCAACAAGCATTTATTGAGGATTTCCCCCATGGGTGGGCTATGTGATGGGATCTAAATGTGAATAGGATACAGTCCTTTACCTAAGGGAGTTCTTGATTAAGAAAAAGAAATGGACACAAACAGATTATTATGAAGTGAGGAGAAAGTGCAATGATAGAGGCGTGCAGAGCGTAGCATGAGTGAGCAGCATTTCAGTCCCGAGTGAGGTGAAGCTTCCCGGAGAAAGAGATGCTTGAACTGAGCCTTGGAGGTGGAATCGGAGCAGGTCGGGCCCAGGAGGCAGTGGGGACAGGAGACGGGCACTCTGGGATGGTGCGAGCTGAGGTTGGTTGTGGCACCACCAGGCAAAGAGCCACACGAGAGGAAGGTGCTGGGGAAGTGACAGAGCCCAGAATGCCATGTGCGGGTGTTAAGGAGCCTGGGGGGACTGGAGTGTTTCCCACGGGGCAGAGACGGCAGACACGCAGCTGCGTGGAAGGTGGGTGGGAAGGAGGACCAGATCGAGGCAAAACTGGAAGCAGGGAGACCAGCTCCAAGTGGCACATAATTCAGAGGAGAGCTGAAGAGGGTCTGAACTGAGGCAGTGTGATGGGAAGGGAACTATGAATTAGCAAACAATTGCAGAGGTCCATGGGAGAAGGAACAGTCTGGAAGAGTCTTTGAGTAGGGCTAGAACCTCACTCTGGGACTAGCTTCCCGGTGCCCAGAGAACCTCTCAGGAGATGAGAAGGTGGACACATGGGATGGTGACTTCTCTCGATGTTGTCTCCTCCCCCACAGTCCCTGGTTCAAGGCCAATGAGGAGGGCAGCAAGGCAGCCCTGGCCCTGGGACCATGCTCCTCAGTGGGGCGAAGACAGGGAGGGGTCCCAAGGCAGGAAACCAGAGTGTTGTAGAAAGCCTGGAAGAGCCAGACCTAATCAGACACCTGTTCACAGCTTTATCTTATTAATCCTCTATGAGGAAGATACAGTTATGACCCCATCTTACAAAAGAGGGAACTGAGGCTCAGCCAGTCACAGACCACAGTGCTGGCGAGGGGAGGGCATTTCCTCCATTTTGGCATGACTGCGGCATGGGAGAAAGCCCGGCTTCGCCACAGAAAGAGCCTACGGGGTCATCCGAGTGGACCCAGCGATAGCACAGCCCCAGGAGACCTGAGAACTTCCAGTGACAAGAAGACGATTCTCGGGAGGAGGCCAGGAGGAACAGATGACATACTTTTGGGCATTCACAAAATGAAGTGTGAGGGCTTTGGAGTTCCAGCAAATTTCCTTGGGGTGGGGTGGGGTAGAGGTAGGGAGGAAGGCTGAAAAAGACCATGATTTTGTTGCAATTTTATAAAATGTCTTTTTTTTTTTTTTTTTTTACATGCATTCACATGCAGACTAGCAGCACCTAATAATGAGATCCCCAAAACAACCCTGGGAGGGAGTCTTCTGTTCTCTCGCTCTCTCTAACAGATGAGGAAACTGTGGCTTCGAAGGTTAGGCAACTTGTCCTCGATAGCACAGCTAACAAGAAGCTGGAGTTTGAACCGTGTACTATGACTGCAGGTTCTTAGCTGCTACACCAACACACAGAACAGACGAGGCCTGACGTTGGTATAAATCCACAGGTATATGGTGTAAGGCCAGTATGAAGGGAGGCTTGGGAGTGTACTTGCTGATGTACTGATCACCTGTTAGGAGCTTTATTGTATTAATCCTCAAACTATCTCTGTGAGGACAGCACAGGTATCACCCCATTTTAGAGATGAGGAAATTGAGGCTCAGAGATGTTAAGAAACTTGCCCCAAGCCACACAGCTAATGACTGAGGTCAGGATTTGAACTTAAATTTGTCATATCCCAAAGTTCACCTGTAGTTCCAGCTGCTAATGAGGCTGAGGCAGGAGCATTGCTTAAGTCCAGACTGGGCAACAAAGCAAGACACAATATCTTAAAAAAAGAGAGAGAGAAACTGGTGAAATTAATTTTAACAATATATTTAATTTAACCCAATCTATCCAAAATACTATAATTTCAACATGTAATCAGTATTTTCAGTTATTAATGAATATTCAAGTAATACATGTGCCATCATGTACATTACAACACTAATGTCTTACATGATACAACAATTAAAATCAAGTGTAGTTCTTCCAGAATAAAGTTGTGTCTAATAGAAACATATTTTATAATGCTTCCATTTTAAATTTAAATTGATATTAAACACAATTAAAATTCGGCTCCTCCGTCACACTGGCCACATTTCAAGTACGCAACAACCACATGTGACTGGTGACTGTGGTATTGGACAGTGCAGCTGTAAATTTTCCATGTGTTGTTGTGTTTCTTTTTCTCTTTCTTTTTCATAGAGTCTTGCTGTGGCACCACGGCTAGAGTGCTGTAGCATCAGCCT